>SEOQ01000576.1:0-18477 GCA_004679275.1 Dentipellis fragilis
CCCGGGAGCGCCGGGTGGAGGTTGATGACGGGCGTCGGTGCGAGCGCGTCGAGGAACGCATCGCTGAGGATGTGCATCCACCCCGCGAGGACGACGAGGTCTGGCTGTGCGGCGGCGACGCGGCGTGCGACCTCGCGGTCGTAGTCCTCGCGTATTGCGCCCGAGGCGACGTGCGCTTTGAGGTATGGCTGCAGGGCGAGGTAGTCGGTGGGGATAGGGGGGTGAGGCGCTCGAGGCGCGGGTGAGGCCGTATGCGGCTTTGCGGTTGGAAAGGACGAGCACGATTTTGGTGTTGGGGAGGGCGGGGGTGTTTTGGGCGTCGATGAGGGCTTGGAGGTTCGTGCCTAGGGGCGGGGCGTTAGTTGTGCGCTGGCGAACGTCGTGGGTCTTGCGCTACCTGATCCTGAGATGAGGACGACGATGCGTCGGGGACGCTTTTCGTCTGCCATGGTGGTAGCAGTGGGAGGAGACAAGACGAGGAGGAAGGGTCTCGCGGCTCGGAGATGGAAGATCTGCTCGCGTCCTTATCTTATCGCATTGACTATGCGCGTTCGACTCCAGCTGAAGCCAGCACTCGACAACTTCACGGACCCTCGTAATGGCCTTCTCGAAGTTAGGGCTTCTGCGAATCGGTCATTCGAGGGGCTAGTACGGCTTTGAAAACAACAATATTCGGGTAAGTAAACCAGTACAACGACTATCTCCTTACATACATCGCAGGCATAGGTAATAAGCAAAACAACATCCTTCAATCATCGTCGAATCCTTCACATCCCGTCCATATGAGTCCCGGACTCTTCGGCACCTACTTTCCATCGGGATAATCCATCCTCACTTTCACTGAGACAGCGACTGTCGTAGCGCCAAACACATGCGCCTCGCGTATGTCGTCCTTCGTGCCTGGCGGCAGCATGATATCTACCGTGCCCGTAGGCACGTCGTTCTTCTCTGCCAGGATACGTAGCCTTTCCAACTGATGTCCCGTCACCTCCACAACAGGCACGGGTTCGATGTTGGTGTAGACACGGCCCATGGGCTGACAGAGCTGCATGGAGACCTCACGCAGTGCGCTCGGGTCCACTTGGAGCTCCTTCGCCAGCGCATCAATAGTGGAATAGCATCCGGAGAGGGAAATGTGCTGAGCGCGGGGTGGTGGAAGAGAAATGGGACCCTTGGCGGCCCAATCGCGGTAAGCAGTGGCGAACGGGCTTTCTTGCGGTGTGTACTTCCGATCAGGATCGGTCGGTGTACCCGTAGGAAGGGGAGTTGGGGAACCGCTCATGGTGGTGGGTAGGTAAGGAATGATTTGGCTGGAGTATTGATCGATGGGTCGGTTCGTTCGCCGGGGACCTGAGGAGGATCTTCAAATGGTCATCAACGAGGAGACAGACCTGAGGCTGCGACTCGGAGATGGAAGATCTGCCCACGTGCAAATCATCTGATCACGTTCCAAGTTCGAACTGTCGTCCGGCGGCTGGGTGCCCGGCGCTATATACCTGGATGTCGTAGGCAAGGTTTACGAAGTGCCAATCCACCATTAACACAGTAGACGAGATTGAAAATGGCAGGATATCCAGCACAATTCATCACATGTACTTCTCTTCATCCATGTCCTCCAAGAACCAATGCGACATGACCTCATCCCGTTCCTCATCCGAACTGGTCTGCGACAATGCAGACTCTTACACCTGTCTGCCGAGCACCATAGCCTACTCATAATCCTCGTTGGGCAGCCAGCTCGCCGACCCCTCGAACATCTCATCCGCTTCCCTCTGCACATTATCAAGCTCCATCGTCTTGCGTACGTCTTCAGCGTCGAACACGACAGGACACGGCGTGCGTCCGCCCGTAAGCGTCTCCCATTTCTCGGTTGCCTCGATGAGCGCGACCTTCAGCCCGAGGGTTTCGCCCTCCCATGGCTCACTAGCGCCGCAGAARAGGCGGCGGCGGATAATATCCATGGGATCCGCTAATGATGCGTGATGGAGCGCGTTGTGCTCTTCTATTATTTTGACGTAGTGATGATGGATGAGACGGCCGCAGTAGATCTCCTTCTCGCGGCTTTGTCCAGCTTCGTCCAAGTCGTCGAAATTCTCCGGTAGTGAATGCCGCAGCATAGATTGCGAGAAAGGATCGTCGTAATTCTGGATGCGATCGGGGATACCGGCGAGGAGGAACATAGGAAGGATCGTAGTGTGTTGCCAGTCGAACAGGCCGATGACGCGCAGGTCGGAGTCGGGCGACCTCGAGACGATGACGTTGCTCGGCTGGAGGTCAGGATGGCGGATACGGATATGGCTGAGGACTTGGTTCCTGGGGACGAGTGATGGCGCGATGAGGAGATAGCGCTCTAGGTTCTTGATGTGGTCTGACGGCGACTGCTCCTGGTAGTAGTACGCTTCCCTCCTCATGCGCTGGAATGGCAACAGGGGACGACCGAACCTTTTCAGAATAGCGATTTCTTTGTCTGCTGCTCTTGCGAGCGCTGCTACGGTGCTTTCGTCTATGTTTACAAGACAGTTCAAGGAAGTGGTGAAAAAAGAATAAGCGGAAAGCGGCCTACAGGGTCCTCGATCTACATCAAGCTGTGATCTCCTGCCAAACCACATGGGCAGTCTTGTACCTGTACCGACACAGAATTGTGCGTCTTCCAGCAGGTTACCTGGCCTCCCGGAAACCTTCTTCAGATCTTTTGCATAGTACAGACTTCCGCCTGCCGGGAACGCGATCGACATCATCTTTGACTCAAGCTCAAGAAGCTGGCGTAAAATGCAGCCTCCTCTAAGTCAAACCAGATGTCACTCAACTTGGTGCCTTGGAGAAATTCCATGAAGATGTACTCGGTCTCTGCCTCATTGTCCGGCGCAGGCGAGTATCCGTATATCCGAGGCACAGGCAGTCCAGAGGAGCGGAGCAGGTCCATAGTGGCCACTTCACTGGCGAAAGCGAGGTACTTAGGAGCCGTGACTGGGTACGGGATACGCGCCACCATCTGGAAACCATCGCGCATGGTGATGAGGAAGGTGCGGTTGAACCCGCCCTCGGCGAGCTTTTTCAGGTCAACGACGTCGTCGGGACCCGGTCGACGGATTGCGCTGCGAGTCGAGATAGTCCCTCGACGTTGAAGACACGCCTGCGCTCTGCGTGGCGAAGAGCATCGTTGATGCTAAATATTCAAATCAAGGGTTAAACAGTTTCCTCACAATACAAAAGCATGAGACTCACATCCACCGGCCTGACGTGTAGTCGAAAAGGTCATTACGAGATTGCGTCGTGATGGAAAAGGTGCGAGAGGTCTGGATAGGGATGGACCTCAGGAAGGAACAGCGAAGTGAACGCAGAGCAAGTCTCGCGCCCCTGGCAAGACACGGCATGTGTAAGTACGTAGGGCGAGTCGGCAGTCGATCGTGTTCCGTCGCCGTGCCGACCAAGATCAATCGGCTATTTCCGTGACTCGGTGCCCGGCGGCCGGCGCAGGCGCCGAATTCAACCTCTCACCCTCACCTCTCTCATCGACTCCCACTGGTAGCGAACGGACAGAGCTTTTGGCCTTGCGAGCTTGCTCTATACGTCGAGCAAGTCAGACTCCTGCAAGCGATCCAACCATCGATTTGCCCAATACCACTGAGCGCACCATGACGAGAAGTAAGAACACTCTCGTTGGGCCCGGAAGCGATTTTGATTGGTTTCCAGATCCGCATCATCGGCTATTCCATCATCTATCGGAGTCCGCAGAGCTGCCCTGAGACTCGGAAAAAGGCGTTCCTATCCCGGGGCAGCGGGAGCACGACGCTGGTCGGCCATGCATGGCAGTTGGGATGGGGGGTTGACGGTCCAGGCTGTAGAGAGGTATGTTGTCGTCAAAGCGTCAAGGGATTCAGTAAGCAAGCTAATCGCTCTTTCGCATCTACGTGTCTGCTGTCTAATATCGATTGCATGACTTCAAACTCGATCCGCATGCGCACAGGCCTGTTGACTCGCAGCTTCAATTGTAGGTGTACCTTGGCCTTGAGCGTCATTTCATGAATTCAGCGAGAAGGCCTCAAGTTAGCTTCAAGAATGTAAACAGACCCGCGTGAGTTGAAGGTCAAGTCCTGAGTTCCGGACTCTCAACTTACTATATCGTAGCAGTAGGTTTCAATCAAGCCACCCGACGCTGCCCTTCATGCGTTCGGCATTCACACTCCCTGTCGTCTATCCTTGCGGCGACCCCTCGCCCGTGATTCGATGCCCCAATCTTTCACTTCATCGCAAACAGCACGCCTGTTGAAGCTCCTCTACGCTCAGCGTGCGCATGGACGATGCCGGCGGGATCACGCCCCGAGCATGGGCTTGAGGTCACCGGCGAGCGCGTCAAAAGTGGCGCAGCGCCCGGAGAGGGAGGCGCACTCGGTTTGCGGAGGCGTGGTCAAGGGACGATCGTTCAGGCGCGACGGCAGTAAGCGATTGCAGATGAGCTTTCGTCTGAGTCGTGCGCGGGTCTGGATCAAGTGCAGTGCTTGATTACTAGGGTTGCTGGAGACTCGGACCTACTCGTGGCATGGAGACGAGAGGCCTCGGCGTGGAACAAGTCTGCGACTCGGACTTGAGGCGCGAGTCTCTCATTGACGGTCATCACAATCGTTAAGTTCAGTTGTATTTCGTACACTAAGCAAAAATGCGAAAAGAGATTTAGGTAGCAGGATGATTTATGAAGCACGAGAAGAGATATAGATGCAGGGATGACGTGGGTAGTGATATCAAGGCGGGACGAAAAAGTACGACGAACAAAGGATGATGAGCGAGACGGAGATGCAATGGGGGTACGAGGGAGATATGTTGTAAAGCAAACAGGGATATAGTCGATACAGATTACCTGGGCTACAGTCTAGACGTAGCAACAAATGAGGACTCAGATACAGCGATAGAGCACAGACGATAAAAGCTGGAACAAGGCATCGTCAGACTCGATATACATCGCGACAAGAAGTACCGACTCACAGAAACCAATGCGACACCGCCAAGGCACAGAGGGGATGAGCGGTTCCATCCCGTACTGTCTCCTAATGCCCTTTGCAAGTCTCCATATGGCGCACCATATAGGAAGAATCGGATCCGTCTGGTTTCATGCCGCGAACAACAGATTCATCACACATCGCGCACACCTTCTGTCCCAGTCCCATGTGAAAGACCAAGACATGCCTCCCCAGCCCTCTTGCTTCTTCATACGGCTTGGCACAGGTACGGATTTCCTGCGACCCAGTCTTCTCCTTAACGAGAAGTGCACAAGAGTGCTTCCCACCACCCTCCAAGGGGTGGGCCGTGGAGAAATGTCTACCCATATCGCCCTCGGTGTCCTTGACTTTTGCTTTGCAGTCCGGGAAGGGGCACTTCCATTTCACCTTCTTGGTGTTGAAAGGCTCCTCGCTTGACACCGGATACACACCATTCTCGTCGAAAGGGTTGGGCGTAGGCTCCCTGCAGCGCAAGGCAACGAGTCGTCAGTGGAAATGCCGTGGTGGGCGAAGAAGGAAATGCTTACCCTCCTTTCTTCGCCGCCTGCTGCAACTTCTCCTGCACCTTCTGCACCTTCTGCTGCACCTTCTTCGGTACCTTCTTCGACTCCTTCGTCTGCGCCTTCTTCGGCACCTTCTGCTGCGCCTTCTGCTGTACCTTCTGTTGAGCGCGCGTCCGTTGAGGTCCCGATGAGGGCGCTTTTCCTACTGTCCCGGCATGGGGAATCGCACTGATGTATATAGCATAAGTGACGAGCATAGGACAGGTTGAGCTGATACTTACGGCTCGGGATATTGAGGCGCATCAGAATGCGCTTTGGTGCTTGTCGGCACATGGGAGTGGACTTGCACGGGAGGCGGGCGTGGTGGGGCGAAAGATGGCTCCGGCGCGTGTGGAGGGACAAGGGAGGGCTCCAGAACGAATGGCGCGTGTGGAGGGGCGAGGGAGGGGTCCAACACGAAAGGCAGAACTGGGGGGAGTGGGGGAGGACTTTTGTTGCGACGGCGGGTGAGGTGGCACGCTGTCCTGCGGCCGGGGAGGAGTTGTGGGTGGCGCCACCGGCATGTTGGGTGACGAATTGAACAGTGCCAAGGAGAGAGGATCTTGAGGGCACTGCGACTCGCTGCTCGTAAGAAGAGAAGGGCAGGAATTAGGGTGGCATCGGAAGACAGAAAAGTAAAGGCGTCATACATGGTGAATGAGCGCGTAAACTCTGGCGATAGCGATGGGTGAGGAGGAAGGGTGGCCGTGGTGATGGGCGCCTCGACCAGGCTGCATACGATGTCAGCAAAAGCTCTCACTCGGGCGCGAAGGTTGCTCCGCTCACCTGTATTCACGGAAAGAGGCTGCGGGATCCACGATGGGGCTGGTAGATATAACGAGGTGTCAGATGTGCGAGACAGAAGAAAGACGACGACAAGGTCTTACTGCACGGTCCGCATTTTGTGTCTCAGTATATCCTTGGGAGAAGATGAATATGTGTCTGTGATGTGGGGAAGCTGAGAGACGTTGAAGTAGCGATACAAGAGTGCCGTTGACTAGCGAGGATGTGAGAGGAACGAGTGCGAGAAGGGTTGAGATAGGTTGAACCCGGCCGATTCCGAAGTCCGACTGATAGCGACGCGTTCAAGGCCCCGTTCACTCGAAACGCGAACCCTGCACGTGCCCGCGATTCGTGAACGAGAACAATGAGAAATGGGGCGCGGCCACAAGCCATTTGATTGTCCGACAAATTCAACAGTATATTTAATTCAACACTATGACTTGGCACAATGCCCGGTCAATGCGTTGAACTACTGCCCCCTTCATATGCTTTTGAGACAACTAGTGGATGCATTCAGTCAACGATCCCTTTATTCCTATGCGGGTACTCACCATATTTCCGCCCTAGTAAACGCGACTCATGCGGTATCTTCTGATGGCCACATCGACGAGAAGCACGTCCAGCTACGTCCATGGCGCGCGTCGCGGGTGGCTGCTGCAGGCGCGGACACGCTCCATATACGCCTTGGTCGAGCATGTTGGGCGCGATGATTTGATCATTGACGCGGTCTACTAGGATGAATGCTATTCGCTCCGACAGCCGCGCCCGACCGCGCGAGGTCGGGACTCGGGAGCGCCATCCCTCCCTCCTATGGCGTCGCCCATCTGAGGCCTCATGTGTGCACCTGGGCATCTTCTCTCGATGTCCCGACATGTTTCTCAGGATGTCTGCCTTGTTGTCGGGTCCTTCCTTAGGCGCGTGTCGAGGGTGGCTGCTGCGGGCACCGATGTGCACCACCTACACTGGGTCGTGCGTAGTGGGCGCAATGATATTGGCGCGAGTATCGCTATAGTTTGCTCTGCCAGCCGCGATTGAGGTGGGGAGCCGAGCATAGCGTTCGTTCCGCCAGTGGAACCACCGTCCTTGGGCATCATGCGCGCACCTTTCCGTCTTGTTTCGATATCCCGATCCGTTTCTTGGGATGTCCTCCTTGTCGTCAGGTCGGGTCGGGCTCAAGGTCAAATCCGCCCAGCCGTATCATGAACCCGGTGTATCGATGTCTCCAGTGGGTCTCTTCCATTCTCAGACTCGTGCACAGGGCAGTGATTTATGCAGGCCTACGAGGAATGGCGATGCGTAAGTCATAGTGATAACTTCGTTTGACCTTGAACTCTTCCCTTCTATCAGAAACCCGCTCATCTCGCGCGATACATCTTCGCAGACATCGAGCCCAAGTGCGCCTAGTACGATCGTCGCCGCAAGCTGTTCACTCCAGAGGCTATTCATGGATTTTTTTCTATTGACGACAACATGAAGCATTGTAGAACCTGGACGCCACTTGGTGAGCAACGTTCATCGATAACAGGATATTCAGCGCATCTGCTACTACTCACCGAATCAGCTCGTTACAGACACCTTCTCGCGCTAGCGAACACTAAACGAACAACTCTCGCCATCCTGGATACCAAGTTCCTGCCAGCGCGCCCGCCAGAACCAGCGGCGACGCACATACGTGGCTTATCAGCTCGCAATGCGGGCAGCTGTGAAAGTCCCATGGTTCGTCCGGCTGACCTCTGGCTGAATCTCCTAAGAAAGGTTACCTAGACATTGCCCGTGGATCCGTCGCTTTCGAGAGTCCCTTTCGTGGTGGCGAGGAGTTGGTTCACCATTCCATCATGCGACATCGAAGTCGGGCGGAGTACGAAGACCGGGACTACCAAAAGGGGTGTGTAGTTTATGTGTTGTGGTACTGTCTTAACTGAATATCTGTTCGCACAGTGCAGCATCTCCCATGTTTTCGTAAAAAGATACTGCAATTTTTCTACACGATTTACTCTGTGAGCGCTGTCGTTTTTTCTCCTCGGACTCGGAGGCAATCGGGAGCGTGACAGAAAAAATGCGTGACGTCACGCGATATCGGCGACTAATATTTCCGTTCTAGGCAACTTCAACTTCAACTTGCTCAGACAACAAACCCACTAGCTATGAACGCGGCTAGTGGACTTGCAGAACCGCGTCGCAACCTCAGGCCTCAGGCAGCATGTCCAGATTGAAAGCTTGTGCTTTCTGGTCTAGCGCATCCATTTTAATCGCTGGAAAAAGAAACACGCTGGACTCGGGGCAGCACGACACGTAGAGGCGGCGGGCCGGCGGAGAGGTTCTCGTGTATATGTGAGCCACAGCCTGGCGGTCGTGAGTGCATTCGTACGTGATCTTCTATGGTCGAAGCTCTGACCGATCGTCTCATTCTATGTGAACCAGAATTGCACCTTCAAGTTCTCCGCGCTAATGATGGTCGTGAAGGCCAGTTGGTTTATAGTCGCCTATAGCGACGTCCGGGTCTTATAATTCCTCCTTCGTTTCACGATCAATCTGTCGCAGGATCACGCGCAACCCAAAGCCCCGACTGCCCAGTCACTCCGCGCCCGCTTGCCATCAACATTCCCCCCATGCTCAATACCGATCCTCGTCCATCATCCGTCGTTCTGCGATGGCAGCTGTAGCGACGTATTACGACTATCCTTCTTCGGGCCCCGACTCGAGCGACGCAACTATCCGTCGTACCCCATGCTTACGTGCCAGCACAAACTGCAGGCAATCCAGCTGACATTCCGCCCTGCCTGTCGGCACGAGCTCGGTATCGTAGTATTCATACTCATATGCACGGATGCTGACGACGGGATTAAAGAGCTATACGGCGCCCATACCTAGCGCAGCCCACCGCCCAAGTGTCAAGACTCGATACGTTCCAGCTAGTACAAGTGCCGACTGTCGATTGCATTGAAGGCGGAGTAGAGTAGCGAGTCTCCGAGAGGACCACGCGCCCCGAGTCGGTCCGCGAGGAGGAGGACGCGCTCATCGCGCAAATGTGTAGACGACTTACGCGTGACGAACTTGGATGTGAGTTTCTTCGTCAACGCTCGTCGAGTCAGGCTCTCAGTCAAGCGGCCATTACGGGGGTGCAGGAGGTCGAGGAGAAACAATGGATATATAACAGTCAGATACTAAGTCATCGTAGTGAATGTGCGACGAGTGCGACATGGCTAGGTCGGAGAGTAGACAGGGTACATAGGAAGCTAAGAACAAGTGCAAGAGACAAAGGAGGATGCTCTATATTTACGACGCTCCGTCAGATGTGCGAGACAGAAGAAAGGCGACAACAAGGTCTTACTGGACTATTCGCATTCCGTGTCTCGATATCTGTCTTGCCAGGAGATGGATGTATGTCTGCGATGATGGGAAGCTGAGAGAGGCTGAAATGGCGATACGAGAGTGCCGTTCAGTAGGGAGGATGTGGAGCCACACCCACGGAACAGACGCTTCCATTCCCGGCCGGTGTTGAATCGCTCTTCAGTCGTCACTGGGTACATCTCATCCACGGGGTTCCTGGGTATCCTGTAATGCGAGACAAGGAATCGTCAGTAAGAACGCAAGAGCATGACTGCATCGCTTACCGCCCTTGGCTCTAGGTGTCGGAGCGCTGTGGCCCCGACGACGGTGCACGCCCGACTGTCTCGGGGACGGGAGCATGTCTGACATGCGAGGTGAGCGACGAAGGCAGGAGAGAGCAGGCCAGTGCTTACGGTGGGGCAGGTGTCGGTGTCTCAGCAGAGCCTGAAAGTTCCTCGTCGATAGTGGACGAGGGTGGTGCTACGCTATCCTGCATCGAGAACATCCCAGGTGGGAAATGCTCGGTCGCTAGGTATCCGTTGTTGCAGTGCTGTAGAGGAATTTGATTGCCAGGATTGTGCAGACCATGCTGCTCTTGCATCGTTGGCACGCGAAACGGTATGCTGAATGGCGTATTATACATCGGATTGGGCGATGTACCAAACAGCAATCTCTCAAGGGGACTTAGGGACTTGACGTCGAACTTGGTACTTCTGAGAAGAGAGATGCAGCGCGTTGGGTGGCATCGAAAGACAGTGAGGGGAGGTAGCGTACGTGGCAAACGCTTCTGGCGGGAGTGCTGGGTGAGGGGGGAGTGTGGCAGTGGTGATCCGTTCTTCCACCGGCCTGCATACAATGTCAGCAGAAGCTCTTATTCGGACACGCAGGTTGCTTCTCACCTGGACTGTCCGAATGTCGTTTCTGGATGCGCGATACAGCTAGTAGATTCATCGAGGCGTCAGAAGTGTGAGACAGAGAAGAATGACGACGACAAAGTCTTACTGTATGATCCGCATTGTATTTATATTGTACTCCTGTGTAATCATCCCAGTGTTTGTGACTGACGAGCGAGAGTGCAGCGATGGGCACGAGAAGAATGCTTACCGACCTCTGTTCGCCTTCTTCTGCACCTTCGTCCGAGTATTTGCCCGGTGACGCCCGGGCAAGGGTGCCTTCTCCGCAGCCCCCGTGGCTAGAAACGTCACAGTGTGAGTGAAGGAGACACTAGGAAAGAGCAGACTGGTACTTTTACGGCTCGGGATATTGAGGCGCATCAGGATGCGCATTGGTGTTTGTCGGCACATGGGAGAGCACTTGCACTGAAGGCGCGTGCGGTGGAGAGAGAGATTGGTCCGACACAGAAGGTAGGCGTGGTGGGGTGAAAGATGGGTCCGGCACAGAAGGCAGGTGTGGTGGGGCGAGGGAGGGCTCCAGAACGAAAGGCGCGTGTGGAAGGGCATGGGAGGGGTCCAGCATGAAAGGTGTGTGCGGAGGGGCAAGGGACGGGGCCAGCACGAGCGACGGGTGTGGAAGGGCGAGGGAAGGGTCCAGCACGAACGACGGTTGTGTGGGAGCGAGGGAGGGGTTCGGTACAAAGCGGAGATGCATTGGACTGAGAAGGCTCTTGTGCTGAAGGCACGCAGCGCGTCGAAGGATTATTCCTGGGTCGTTGCGTTGAGCGACGCAAGGGGAAGTGCAGTGAGTGGGGTTGTTTCGTAGTACTGCGGCTCGCTGTCCGCGACCCCGGTCCTGCGCCTGCGATTGCCTACGCTTTCCCAGCTCGCTCGGGCCTTGACCGTGATTTGGACGTGTCGTCTGCGCAGAGCCGAGGAGGGCCGTGCGAGTGGAGTGCAGCTCGGGATAGGAACAGAGGGAGACGATGTGATGTGTGCGAGCGGGATAGGGGATCATGGATGGGATATGAGAGCGTGAAGCCGGGGGTTTATATAGTAGGGGTGTTGATTTATTCTGCAGTGGCAGTGGCGCTTGGATTCTGGCTGGCGGCATGCTAGGCACGCCCGATACAACCGTCTTTGAAGTACTGACCAACCAAAGTCGCGCTTGCCAAACGGTTGGATGTCGAATGCTAAACGGCAAGCGCCACCTGAAGTCCTCTTTGGCAGAGAAACGATCCACTGTACGCATAAATCAGAGCGTACACTCCCAATGAACGTGCTTTGCATAAAGAACGAAAGGCCATAAGATCGACCGGGATGATTGAAGATGCAGCCTTAACGATAGATCACGTCTGCAAATCTATAAGCGTGTCCGGCATACGGCAGTGACGATTTCAAACCTCAAGCAGGAGTATGGCGGAACCGCAGAAGCAAGGTGGCACGAAGAGGTAAAAGCCATCTCGGCATAGATTGAGCATTCCGGAACCGACGTTCAATGCCAATAAGTAATCCACAACAAGGAAAAGCCATCATTACCATCCTGACGTCAAAAGGGCTTTGCCGACACCAAGGCCTAATCTCCAGCCTCTTGTCCCACTGCCAAGTCAAGATCAGCGCCACGAAAAACGAAAAACGAATGGACGAAAGCACCACATTGCCACTCCAGTACGCATCGAGTCGGCCTCGATGATCTGCCCACCTCCGCAACGCTGCGCACCCTGCACGCCACCAGAGAGCCGTCCACCCTCTTCACAGTCGCCTCGAGCGGTGGATCGTCGACGGACGAGCCACCCGGAAAGGGACCTTCCACCAGTGCCAGCCTTGACGAGTGCCTACATGGACCGCCCTATGCTCGGCGTTTGAGGTCGTTTGCATTTGTGGAGTCACACTGCTAGTTGCGGAGGAAGTTGGATTGCATTTCGACGTCCGTCGATGTGGTCCTGAGAATGAACGCTTGTGATATCACTGAGAGACGATGGGCAGGGCGTTACCAGCCTAAGCGTGGCGAGCGTCCAGGGCGCGAGGCAGGAGGACTCGCCTGAGCCATCGCGGGGTCTGTTGGGGGAACCAGAACCCTAACCCAGATTCACTCGCCCGCAAGCCGAGCGAGTCTCCTCCAACTCGTTCCTCCATGGGTCGTAGTGGCCCGCAACCTAGGACTGCTCAGTCGCGCTATGTGAGTACACTAGCTTGGCGGTCCGTGGTCTCGACAATTAATCACAGGCATTAATGTAGCCAGCCTGGGTGATTCTGCAGATCTAGCTGCTGCATGATGACCTTGCGCGCTGGCAGCGTGTTTGGATCGACCTGAAGATCCTAGGACCTGCGCTAGCGCATCGCTGGTCGGGCTGGGAAGGAGACGCATACGACTCAGGGCAGCGGGAGGCCTAGAGCTAGTAAGTAGGTGCGGGCGAATGGGTTCGCGTGCGGTTTGAGCCTCGTGTCTGTGACAGTAGGTGCAGGCTACTGGAGAATCGAACCGTCAGTGCTCGCGTTCTTTTATATGTTTGAAATACTAATCAACCATCTCATTCTGGATCAGAGTCTCGACTCCACGCTATCTAGCGCAGCAGCCGCAACCCCACGTTCTCTTGGCTCTCCGTCGCCGCGTTTGTCCTGCTTGGCAGTAAGGTCTGCACCTGACCAAGATGTCCTGGTCCGAGTCACTCAGACAATCTCACAGTGCCTCAAACCCATGTTATCTGCTATGGAATGCACGGCGCCGGTGGTGTATCAAACAAAGCGTCTGTCTCGTCTCGCGATCAGATGGCCGCTACGACTACATACCCGAACGGTTTCCCGAGAACTGGTACTGCCGCACCGAGCCTCAAGCTCTCGAGACGATTGCAGACCATCCTTTCCGCGAACGTCCCGTCCAGCGCAAACCCGGGACATCCGGACGCGAATAGCCTGGCGACTATACCATCGACGATTGTGCGTCCGCTGCAGAACGCGATATGATATCGTGAGGACTGTCGATATGTATGTCTATGCCGTTCTGACCACGTCCCGCCTGCTGAAAAGTACCTGTATATCCACCTACACAGATCCCCGACGATCACACCGGCGTTCGAAGAATCCGGATTCCCTGCGCGACGAAAGCGCACGCACGCACGCACGGATCTGACGAAGTGGAACACCTTTGACCCGGACCGTGTGGCAGCACTTCGTCTTCGTCGCCCGACAAATGTTCCTCTCGCTCCCCAATTCCCAGCCTCTCCCCTTCCATTCACTTTCCATTTATCTCACTCCCCGTCGGACGTTGTATTCCTGATTGATGTTCGTGACAGGATGGAGACGCGAGAAGGCCCCAGCCCCAGGGACGTGTTCGTCGTCCGGGCGGGTAGAAGGCTTAGGCTTCGGCGCGAGTTGGGCTCTGAGTCGGGGCGCGAGTCTCTCGTCGACGCACATCGGCCCCGCGGAAGATTGATTCCCGTGGTCAAAATCTCGAATTTAGTTTCATTTTATCCCGCTAGCAAAGTCAAGGTCATGAGATGAGTCGTACAATCGAGATACTAGTCGTACAAGGCAGCGTACGTAGGTAGCAGAAACGATGTACCATGCATATCGTGGCGTAATTGGTAACTTCGAGTGCATTCAATCGTCCGGAAAGACCACTTATCTTAGTAAAACTTCCACTGAGCCGGATCCCCTTGACTGGCGAACTGCATAGTCGGCATTCTGGCTTCTGACGCGTCCGTGTAGTTGAATTTCACCAAACAAGCTTGGAAGAAGTTCTTTACGGAGAAGTGAGCAAATAGAACCATGTAAGAGATGCGGTGGCGACGTACAATCCCAAGTACGTTTGGCATCATTAGCCGTGGAGGCGGCCCAGTGACTCGGATTGCCGTGTCCCTGATGAGGCATTGCACGGTTCCTGCAGGAATTCCCTCTAGGTTATCGAATAGAGGCATTTGACCAGCCTTATGACCTCCAGTGAGAAAGTTGAAGGCGTCGGCAAAAACCTCATTAGTAGTTCCATCCATGCCCATGAATTTGAAAGCGACAAGCAATCTTTTGGCGCTGCATCCATCGGGAGTCTTGTGATCAGGTTGAACGTATGGAGGGATGTTGTCTCCACTATGCTGTCCCAAAATCGATTTGACGTAGGCAGTTGAACCCTTCGGAAGCCAGGTATGGCAGGAGCCTGGGGTTCGATATTAATAAGGAATGGAGCAAATGTCAGATCCGCACACTCACCAGAGTCTACCGCAATTACTATTCCGTCAGATGTATCCGTGGTCTCGGACTCTGGATCGAACACCAGGGCTGGTATTTCGCGTCCCTGTGCGTCGCATACAGCTCGATGCGAGCCATCTCCGTGAAAGAATCGTATCGAAAGGAGCCTGACTTTCCATGGAGAGTATGTTATCTTACTAATGCTGTTATGTGGATTTCTCCTCTGATAGGAATAGACGGGAATAGCATCACAGAACTGAGGTGGTGGGCCATCGCATGGCCAATCGCCCGCAGAAAGGAAGTTGACACTATAATTCGAAGGGAAACCATCAGGGGGCATCCGACACTAAGTTTGACGAAGATACCTACACTTTCGCACTTTCGGACTTTCCTCTGCCGAGTAGGATTCTGATGTAAAACGACTCGGCTGTCTATGAAGGTGATAAATTAGCAACATCGTTCTACGTATGAGGCATGCACGGTCTTACATCGGACACCAGGAAACTGTCCTATAAAGATTTGATAAAATGCTAAGGTTGCAATCAGTACCTTCCAGTTCAATTTGTTGGTCGATGCGACTCACTGGCGGCACTAGTTCATCGGAGTCGAATTTTCTGACAGACGTATTGTTAGTCAAACAGTGGTAGGACGTGACATTCGACTCACGGCGGAATCCCCATTGCCAGAATCCCATCATAGGTACGAAGCATCGTGACAACCGGGGCCGCCACCGCTATGGACGCATTCATGTAGAATGGCCAACTGTATTGTCTGTCTCCATTTCCGTCTCTGTGGGTGTAAACTTGTAGCTCCAGCGGGCCATCAGAGGGGACAGTAACTGAATAGTTGATCGGCTCAAACATTATCTGGATTCGAATGAGCTGCCTTACCGGGACCAGAATCATCGGCATATTGAAAGACCCTTGTCCCTTCCCTCGGTAGTGTATTGAGGTCCCGTCTATCCCATCCCGTCATATCAATGGAGGGATGGTTAGGAATACGCGTTCGCCTGCCATCTGAGCGCGGAGGCAAAAAGGCAGGTCTCTCTCTGTAAACGAGGTTCTTGGCTCCGTCACGGCCACCGAATTCACAATATCCAGTTCCGTAGAACCAACTGTTGAAATGTTAATGATACTGTACGCCATCCAGGATTTGCATACTCACGTGGAGGTAGATCCTAAAATTGAAAGCATCAGTACGAGCGCGTCAGACATTGAGAGCACGGGCTACCTGTATCTAAGCCAAGGCGAAATGGTACCGATCTGCGTTCCTTGGTTTGACTCTGCGACCGAAAACGGACTCGTAAAGATTCATTTTCAACAGTCGACGTGGGGACGCACCTTCAACATAATGGTGAAGAGTTCACCTAGAAATGCATATAGTCAATGACTACGATCTACGAAGCAGAGAAGCTCGCACCTGGGATAGTTTCGTCGAATCTAATTGCATCCCTGATCTCCCCTTCAGGAAAAGATGCTGTAGTGTTGTCACCCAAGACAGGAGAGGGAAAGTGCGAAGGAACCCTGGTTGAGTCCGCAGACTGGCCAGCCATCTGACCTGATCGCATGACGTCGGGAAATTGCTGAGAGAGAATTGAGAAGGTGGAAAAATGTTTAGAACATCTGGGGACGTACATTTATTGCATTTCGTGCGGTGCCGACGCGAGAACTATCGTTCGCAGATGTAACGTCGGTAGCCTCGTAATGAGGGATCTCCAGTCCGGCACGCATATAATCCCATGCTATCTATGGTCAAGGATCAACTGAGCATGGCGAAATATCAAGGATACAAGCTTCGAGACTTACTCGATGCCGAGGGTCCCAGCTGCTGTCCGGAGGAGGTTCAAGCGGGAAAAAAAGAGTTTTTGCAGGAGTGCGACCAGAGTCCATTTTCGCGAAGAGAACGGAATGTGAAGGTGGGGACGCTGGGGCATCACTCAAGGGCCAACAGCGACTGCCTTTATACGTGAGTAGCTCTATCACAAACAAGAGCAAATCGCGTTCTCCGCACTCCCCCAGAGCAACGGTCGGGAAAATGGTAATTTCAAGACGGACACCCGATAGGCGTCTTGAACGGAACGGGATGCACAGGTTCACAGAAGATCCTCGCACAGTCCCCGAGCCGGCACGTCCCTCCTGTGAAGAGGCTGAGGAACGAACATCGCGGCGCTCAATTGCGCTCAACGTGCTTCTCTCAGAGATCATACTTCTGTTGTCCTAGGATAAAGAAGGAAAGAATAAAGTGTCAGAATCCTATTACATGCAGCCGCATGACGATAAGAAATTTCACCTCGGAGATCCTCATTCTACCGTAGTATTTGGGGAAGTACGGATTTGGAAGTTCTTGGTGATCGATGGGAGTGAAATCGAAACTCGGGTTTTCGGGACCACTACATAGTACTGTAGAGAAACTACGATGACCATATACCAGTACTTAGTTCTCGACAACTATCAGTGCGTGAGTGGTGTGGCGTTTCGCTGAGCGTACTGGCCACACGAGAAGAGCTTTCCAAGCTTCGAATCACACGGTAAGAGAACTGTCGTAACTCGGGGGGTTCAGAAAGACTGACTAGCTACTACAATTCCTATCTACTTAAATACTAAAGTGCCTCAGGCACAGTTTGCCTCTCTCCCGGAGAGTTTTTACTCGAACAAACAAAAGGCGTGCTCAACACGCTGTTCTAGAATTAAGACTCGGAGCCGCGTGAACGCCGAAGCCGACGCCGACGAGCGACGCCGACCTGACGCGGCACTTTCGTTACACCGTGGTCGCATCAATCATGCTCTGGTCGGACTCTACGCATCTCGCTAGCTTTGGTAATGCAGCGCTCTGGCCAATCTACATGTTCTTCGGCAACCTGTCAAAATACACACGAGGCAAGCCAACATTGTTCTCTGCTCACCATCTGGCGTACATCCCGAAGGTATGTTACCTGTTCTGTCTTCTCTTATTTCACTCAAATCATTCCCATCCCGAAGCTGTCCGATGCTTTCCAAGATTTCTACCGACGTACATTCAAGAAGGTTGCGACTGCCGCCGTACTCACGCACTGCAAGCGTGAGCTCATGCAAGCGATCTGGCTCCTTCTGCTTGACCCGGAATTCATGGAAGTGTATGTTCATGGGCTATTAGTCGAGTGCGCCGATGGGATCATCCGGCGTGTCTTTCCTCGCTTTTTTACTTATTCCGCAGATTATCCTGAAAAGTAAGCTTTCAATTTCGCTTTAACTGGTCTGTTCTGACAGCTTCTCAAGGGTGTTGCTCACCTGCATAAGGTATCTCGGCACCTGCCCATGCCCGCGCTGTCTGGTTTGTGTCTGGTAACGAAAGATGAGATTCAAGAGGTGGGATCGAAACGAGACAAGCGCGCCGGGAACGGACAAAGCGCGTTGACTCAGACGAGCATGTTGCGGCCGTTGATATGGTCAGGAGGTGGATCTATGAGCTCGGATACACGGTCACAAGCAAACACGTCGAGGGACAGTTGAAACCCCAGTCGCTCACTCCAACACGGGTTTGTGGCCAAGCACTTTATATATAGATATTTTTCATTGTGCTAATCTTGAATGCATAGAATGCATTCTCCTTGCACCTGAAAGAACATGGCTTCAATTTCTTTGATATGTTTGTCCCGGACGTGCTTCATGAATTCGAATTGGGGGTATGGAAGGCCACCTTCACCCATCTCATGCGCATCCTTCACGCCTATGGGAACGATTCGATTTCAATCCTGAACACCCGGTATGTAATCCC
>SEOQ01000577.1:0-18445 GCA_004679275.1 Dentipellis fragilis
CAGGGCGAGTAGATTACGACCACTCTCTTCAAATGTTTGGCGTATTCTGAGCTCTTTCGAAGGGAGAGGGACTGAGCGGAGCTTTTGGCGTGCAACTGGGTGCCAAAATCAGTGTGAATTGCTTCCGTATGCATGCCGCGGCTCMCACGCWCSCGTGCAGGTRGGGWTCTCTTCCTGCCAGTTCTTTAATTTCTAATATACCACATATACCCCAGTGGGCCGCACCTCACCCTCTTGTCTTCACAGAAATCGTCCTATTCTCTTTACATGCGCCGTCGGAATTATCTTCATCGCGTGCGCTTGTGTCCAAGACCGAGCGTCACAGGGCCGTTCATCTGGCTGGCATACCGTTTCCATGAGTAATCCATGTCGACGGAGCATATGAACGTTAGCCAATATCAAGAACAGCGTGTACTTCAATGGTAGGGTGCAGAAAGGTGAGTGAGGTCTGCGCAGTCCCGCGGCGCCATATCAGCCCTGCTCTGATGTTCGACGTATGCTTTCTAGGCGCTATATCACCTGTCAATCATCTGCTAATTGGTGCACATCATCGAAACAGGTAGCTTGACACAGCCCGCATTCGCTTGGATTGTCTCTCTAGATTCCCAATACAATCTAAGGTTCCAAGGTATCCTTTCGGCGTCACTGTGCTTCTGCCTTTGTCCTTCATCCGGCACCCGTGTACATTCCCGAAATCTCTAGCTCCGGATACCCACAAGGACTCTAGCGTTGCGCGCATTGGAACTTTCGAATACAGGCCAGGCTCCAGGCTCGAATTACGCCTCGGTCTCTCCACGAGTGCATCGCGCTCTACGGGGAAAGCGCGCTCGCAGTGACAAATCCACGATCTTGTCGATAAATTCTCCACCTGATTCTGGTGCTCATGAACAAAGCCCACCAGCGAGCCCTTCGACACGAAGAAGGGGATAGCTCGGCCTAGATAAGTGACTCTGGGCACTGAGCTGATGGACCCGGAGCTGCCGCACGTTTGCTGTGCGTCTCCCCCTCCAATCGATCAGACATCGTGCGGTGTAATCGCACTGTCGCACATAGGATAGGTCTCCTTGCTACGGTGTTTCCCAAGTCGCTCCTGATTTAGGGGTCCAATCACGATTCTTCCTGGTCGTGCCTTTGTTCATGGCAGGTCCTCATTTTGTGCCCGAACCCTTTTATACCCCCCTTTCTCTCAGGTTACCATGCAATTCCCGGTCTCTGGGCTCGCCGAGGTTCTCTATATAAAGCCTTCCCACTGTCCTGGAGAAACAACACCGGCGAACTTGTTCTACAATGGGCACGTGGCGTGCATACTGGGAGCTCGCCAGGCTCCACAAGTCTCCTCTCGGGAGCATTCTCGTATTTTGGCCGTGCGGTACGTACATCGCCATCGTTCCCATGTTGCTTCGTGACTAACTGAACCATGGTTATTATGCGTGGCAGCATGGACGATGATGCTGGCTTCTCCGACGCACTTCACGATGCAAGAACTCGCCCTGTGGACCGTCCTGCTGGCCATAGGAAGTACACTCGTACACAGCGCCGGATGTATTCTGGACGACATCTGCGATGTCGACTTCGACAGACAAGTTGGTGAGTGTTGTCCTTCAATCATCTGCAGATCCTCATCAATCATGCTCACATGCGGCTGCAGAGAGATGCAAAAACCGCCCCCTTGTCACAGGCCAGATATCCACCTTCGGTGCCGTCGTGTGGCTGAGCATCCTACTTGCACCTTATCTCTGGATGCTTACTTTGATCAGGCCGGCGGGGTGAGTCTTATCGTGTCTTTTCTATTTTTACGAGGGCATTCAATCGGGATTGCCAGTGCTATGCATGGGATCTTAATGGTCGTCCCGTTCCTTTCGTTGTACCCCTTGATGAAGAGATGGACGTGGTGGCCCCAAGCGTGGTTGGGTACGTACAGATCAACAGATTCCTTCCATGCATCTAGCACCGACAATCTACTGGTTAGGGCTCACTTTGAATTGGGGTGCTTGGATTATATGGTACGCCCTGAAAGATCATGCTGAAGGGTCCGGGATGCAGTCGTTCTTCGCGGGTCTCGTCAGGTATCTAACCACCTTCTTCCGCCGTGTCACCGCTGATACTCAAATATTGCTTCTAACAGCTGGACAATCTTCTACGACACCATATATGCCTGCCAGGACCGGAAAGACGACGTCAAAGCCGGTGTCAAATCCACGGCGCTACTATTTGGCACGTGGGTTAGACCCATCCTTTCTTGCTTTGCCCTCGTATTCTTGGCATCGCTCGTATACGCCGGATTCTGTAACGGAAAGGGTCTTCCGTTCTACCTAGTCTCGTGTGGTGGTGCCCTAGCGCATATCGGGTGGCAACTTGCGACATGGGACCCGAACGATCCGAAAGACTGCGGGGCAAAGTTCAAGGTGGGTGGTACCGCGCTGGCTTCCGCGGAACGCACTAACGTGTAATTCGTGTGCAGTCGAATGGAGACATGGGGTACGTCATCTGGGGGGGCCTACTCCTTGATTTCTATCTCAACCCCACATATGTCGCATGAAAGTGGAGTGGTTGTTAGCATCACGTCTAGATGTAAGTAGCAAAGGGGTTACTTATCTATGATGTGAAGCGCTGCCTGGGCTCCATTTCCCGCGAATAGGAACTTGCGAGGAAATCTATCGGTGATATCGTTAGCGCCTGTGACCGAGACACTGGTGGGCCAAACAATCGGTCGACACCTGCGTGTATACATGCCGTCCATTGTGCCCTACAGGGATATCCACTTCCCTCTGCCCAAAATATGTTCACTAATTATATATGATCTGTTTCAGATATCTAGCGCTTTCCCATTGATGTTATCTATCGCGCAAACATGAGCCCGCGAAGCCCAGGACACCTGGGGGCCGACACGTCTCTCTCACCTCGGAACTATCATTTATTGTTCGACCCCTTTCTCGTTGACCTAAAGGTTCTTTAGAGTCCTGTTAAACTTCTGGCACGTAGCTTTCAGTCTCACGCGAAATCGTCATGCCTCCCTTCTGCCACATCACATCCTGATACCTTGTCCAAGAGATCCGGTTATATCTGCGCCCGCTTGTTCATAAATCCAGAAATGTCGAGATATGCGTTTCATTGATTGACTCCTTACGCCGGGCAACACGGCAAGCTTTCTACAATTAACACGCACGCTGATGACCCACACCAAAGTGACAAGCTATCAGAGATATGGATATGCGCAATCTGAAGTCCATATGAAGATTGTGGAGAATCACTTCGATCTCACAACTCAATGCATCATGGTGCAGCCCGCGGTAACCATGGAGTAGAGGCTGAGAGGACTGTCCATCATACCTAGAGAGCTTCAAAGCGAGGCAATTCCATTGTACACTTTATTGTATCTGCTGTCTATCGTCGTCCTTCACTCTTCGTCAGTTGTTTCACTGGCAGCATCACTTGAATCGTGATCGTCAGAATCAGTGGCGTTGGATGCCGCCGCCCAGTCTGACACTTCCAACTTTTCGTGTCGGTGCACCCCTGGACCATATCAATCAGATCAGGCAGCCATACGTTGAAGAGTTGACACTCACCACCAGCGTCGACTTCGTATCCTGCCTGAGTCAAGCAGCGGGCCAACTCTGCCTTGGCACCGACTTTCGTATTCAGGCCCAATATGCACCCGTCTAGTTTCGCACTGCAGTCAAGAGAGAGTGGGTAAGTATAGCAGCGCGACGATGCTTGAGCTTCACGAACCCGTCTTCGATTACACAGTGGTCAAATATAACACAGCCGACAATTTTCACCATCCTACCGATGACGCAGTGCTTCCCAATCACGGAGTACTTGACAAGTGCACGCTCCCCTACGCGAGTAGACTGTCCGATCATCGAATCGTTGGATATTTTTGACTTTGGATCTATGAGGATACGATTTTCTGGATCCGTTGGGAGCGTCCATGCTGTTTGCGTAAGGAACTACAGCGGAGAACGATGAGACGCTGGCGCCATGAAAGAGAAACTAGAGGACGCACGTGTCGGTTCAATTCGAGCAACGTTGCCAGATTGTTTGCCCGCCCAGTGACGCCAGTCTCGTGCACGACTACACCCACCCGCAAACTTGCCGGAGGACCCATGATGCCATCGTGGTTGTCGACGGGCGATGATGGCGCGGAGAGCGTAGCGACCTTTTGCGGAGGCGAGTCTACCTCGTCTTGAGGAGATGAGGGCCATTTCATGGTTGTCTTCCCAGTATACAGCGATGAGTGCCTCAAAGCGAGCGAATGAGGAGCATTCTGTGATGCGGAGTGTATATCTACGTGACATATATGAGCAAGACTAGTTGAAAGGGACTCTGTATTCTGACCTCGGCCATACTTGAACTGCTTTGTCTTCTGGTACTGTAATTTGCACAGCCAAGGGAGGAATTCCTCGCGGAAGGAGTCGAAGAGAGGCTTCTGTTGCAAGATGTCGATGACGGCCCTCTTGCAGACGTAGACGTGGGAGTCTTGGAAGCGTGATGACAGGCTCGTCTTGGGATATCTAGGATCGAGGCGCGTTAGAGGGGTTGATGTAGTGGAGGACATCAATATCCGCACTTTGAGAACAGCGACATCCTCAGCTCCAGCTCCTCGCCGTTCCTGTCGACATCATCGGGTGTGTCCACATGAAGCAGTGTGCCAGACCGCTTATCCCAAACGATCGGCACTGGAGGAGCAGGCTGTCCCCATTCTTCGGGCACCGAGCCACCGTCAGGACGTTGGAACCAGCATGACACGGTGATAGCACCGTCCAACTTCGACTCTATGCGGAACTTGTTGATGAGGGTTGATAATGGAAGGGAGGGTGGTGGTACGAAGTCGCAGGGGATGAGGATGAAGTCCTTTCCTATCCGATGGGCAAAGTGCCGCAGAACGGTGCATGTGCCTACGGCTAGCTCATGTGACTCCTCGTATGCTTGAAGATCTATGCGTAGTGATAGGTATGAGGAGGAAGAGATGTCGGAAATGTGGTGCGAGATGGACGCTCGGTGGGCGGTGGGGCATATGAGCAGCACGTCTAACGGCGTCTTTCGGTCGGTGAGGGTTTGGCAATGGACAAGGGCTACGGCATACCTGAGATCCCGGATTGCTCTAGCCACGTCAGAGGATAGTCTATCATGGGTTTGTTCGCGATTGGTAACAGAGCTTTTGGACATGGTTCCTCGCCATGACTGCTCGTGAGTGGTTGAAGCCTACTTGGGCGTCAAGGGCGAACGCAGAGATAGGATGCAAACGACCTACTCATTCCCGAACCCAGCAAGGACCACTGCAAGAAATTCTCGAGGGACTAGCTTTGAAGGTGTTTCGTCGAAATCCATTTTCGCGACAAGCTGTTAGATCTAACCGAGGCGCCGCTTATTGGTCTCTTTCTTTGAGATCATCGAGTCAATCCTGCAGAGAGCAGATTATGACGTAATAGTGTCGGAATTTTCTCGACATAGGTTATCGAACTCGGTGATATGTTATCAAATATGACAAGCGCTACTACCGCAACTTACAAGTGTGGCCTTACGCAGAGGATAAAGCAAAAGCAAAACGCTGCAAGTAAATTGAATATAAAACCTATGGACTAGTACAATTGAACCCATGGTGTCAAATTCAAACGCGTCCTACCCCCGACATGTCATAGATTAATCGCCAACAGCGCGCTTCATAGCGCAAACACACCCGCGAAATACTTCTCGACGCCAGCTGCGCCTCCCACCAGTGCACCAACCACGCCATCCGGTCGCACAACCGCGACAGGCGTCGACCTATATGCGGGGTATGCATAACCCTCCTTGTCCTGCAGCACTGAGTCTATGGCCTCCGCTGTCGCGGAAGCTGCATCCTGCGACTGAATAACGATGGTGCGAATGAAGCCCGATGGGAAGCGCGCAAGGGGAGATAGCACCGAGACAACTTCGCCATCCGTGAAGATGAGCACGGTGTGGTGGTCCGGGCCAAAAATGTCGAACAGCCTGGTCACTATACCCGTCTTCGTGTCCACCAGTGGTGCATCCGGGGCCCGGTCGCCTGCGTGCAACCATCCTCCTTCTTCAACGATATAGGTGCTTGAGGTAAGCGCTTCTGCTTTACCCACGTCCTTCGCCTGGAGTTCATCGACAGCTTCGTCTATGACAATCGGGCTCCAGCGATAGTGCACACCGAGTTGGTTGAGATGCGACGAACGCTGCCAAGTTGACTCGGTGGCTTCTTCATCAGCATGTGGGATAGACGGGAGCTCCTTGTTCTGCGAATCGAAAGTGCGGTTCAGGATGGCGGTCGTCCGCTGAAGCATCTCCTTGATAACGGGGAGGCGCTCAGCATCGTAGCTGTCGAGGAGAGCAGGCGAATCAAGCCCTTCGCAGGCGAGGGCAAGTTTCCATCCGAGGTTGAACTTGGACACGCCATTAGGATAGTCAATGTGAAGGATACGAAAGAGCGTACTGCATCCATGACACTGGAGTTCATGCCCTGGCCACCCGTCGGACTGTGGACATGGGCCGCATCTGCATAGGGCTGGGTAAGTTTACTTAGGAGGGAATGCGATGCGAGGGGCGACGAACCTCCAGCAAGGAATACTCTCTCCTTCCTAAAGGTCTTAGCGACTCGGATGTTGGGACTAAGGATTACATATTATTTCAGATCAATCATCCAAATGACCATGCAACAGTGGGTATGACGAACCGGTAATCTGCGAGAGACTCGAATTCTCCGAGCTTCAGCTCTGGAACCTTTGCTACGTTGGCAACGAACTGGCGAAGGTAGTCGTGGTCGTCCAGAGCTCTATTGTAATCGAGGTTGGGCCCATTGGCAAAGAGGAAGAAAATGTTTTCCTTTGCAGAGCGGTCCGTCGGACGGAGCATAGCCCTATTTAAGACAGAAATTGATTAGCGAACATGCTACCAGAACATATGTATCGAGACGAGACAAACATATCGTTGGGGGTGTCACCGAATTTGTGCCAATGCTGTTTGATAGAGAAATCAGCCAACAGCGCTTAGATCAGACGGACGAAGACAAACCTCGTGGTCAATGCCGTATGTTGCGACATCTCCGATAAGAACATGGAGGCGATCTCGCGTCTCCCCAAGGAAGGTCAGACCCAAGAGTTTGCGGACCACACCTACGCAAATCTAGTCCGAACGTAGTCTTGAGAGAGGGGTTACGCAGCGACGCACCTTTAGCACCATCTGCGCCCACCACATACTTGGCCGTGATAGTATCTTCAAACTCTTCACCGTCCTGCCTTCTTACTACTACACCAGCAGTGACGTAGTCACCATGCTGCTCGAGCTGCACGAGTTCCGTCGCCAACTCAACCTCAGGGCCGTACGCCTTTAAGTGACCGCGAAGAACACCACATGCGGCGTCTTGACCCAGAACCCAAGCGCGACGCTACATAACATATGCAGATCAGCTTCGTGTGGTTAGCGGAATGAGTATGGTACTCACCTCTGGATTGGTTGGCGTCGGCTCTAAGATAGGCATGATCGGGTATGTCTTCGTAGTTTTCCCATCTTTCCAGTCTTGGAAATCCATGGTAGGACTACCCAGTTTCTTGATGTCGTCTACGACACCAAGAAAATGATAGACCTCAAGGGTCCGTGCCTACGTTACCTACAACTCAGCCCACGTAGAGATCTTGGCATGACGGAGACACGCACCATGATGCCAGCTCCACGCTGGCCGACAGGAAATTTCGGCAGCTTCTCGATGACGCGCACGGAAATGCCATTCTTCGCGAGAGTCAAAGCTGCGGCTAAACCGGTCGGGCCTGAGCCAACCTATTAATCAGAGAATTGAAGGCGTTAAGAAGTTCGAACGTAGACAGAAGATGAGACACCACATACAACGAGGACGTCGATATTAGGAGGAGACATGGCGAGAAGGATATGCTGCAATACAGTGAATATAATCGATGCGCAGAGTCGGACTACCGTCTTATATAGGCTGCGAGCATGCCCACGGGCGCAGGTCCCCGTGCGAACATGATATTGGCATCGACTCTGAGAATAACGGTCTGCGTAATATCCATCAACTTCGGTAAGCTGAAGAAGTAGAGCCGTGGGTACTTACTTCGTCTTGGACACTGCAGCATTGGGGATGGGCGTTTACACGGATCGGACGGCGTCGGGCGAGGGTCGGGAAGGATAGGGTCTCTGCGAACAATGTTATCTTATTAGATAGAAGAACCCTCGTCTTCTAATGAGTCTATCCGTCAATGTCATACGAATGTAAACAGGCCTGCGTAAGCGGTTCAGGTTGAGCCTCGTCGTGCTGAATGTTGTACACGTACCCGCATATTCTGCCTTCCTCTGCTCATCGTAACACCGAGTGCAATATGGATGGGAACATAGCCGTGCACACGTTAACGTGTCCCGCGCCGCAGTGCGCCGGCTGGTATGACAGGGGATGACGCGTTTTCTCACACGTTTTAAAGCACAGTCCACGGTACTTGATCTGGGTAATGCATGTGCAAGTCAGGCTGCGGGAAATACGGGCCCCGATAAAAGACGTACTTGGGCAAAGATCAAGGCAGAGATAATAATAGCATACATTGTTTCTACGGGCGCGGAGGAGGAGTAGCAGATTAAGAGTCCTCATCATTAAGATGAGTACCGGTCTGGAACCGAGAGACTGTACCACTACCCAGAGGATCTACATGGATATCTGGCCATCACAACTGCATGAGAATTCAAAAAAACGAACTTGCCTATACCCGGATTCCCGATCTATTTTTCTTGCACCTTCTACTGGTTCTATGAGCAACTTGAAAAGTGCACCATTTCCTGGATGCTTTGACGAAGACATACAGACCACATAAGCTGCAGCGCAGACGGCCCCCGCGCCAACCAGACCTCTCTGGGCAGAAAACACCTATATCTAGAACTGCGGTCGTTAGAAGGAAGGGTCAAGCCATTAGGAAGGTGGAGAAGCTCTCGGAGCCCGCGCAGCCGTCATACGCAGGGAAAGAAGAAGATAAGGCAAGAGGCGACCAGACGCGCGTCCAGGATTCCGAGTGGCACGCATACACGGCGGCCGCCTCCTCCGACACTGCCCTGATGAACCAGAACGTCACAATCCTAGCGTTCAGTAAGAGAAATCTATAGCTGCAGTGACAAAATACCCGATGCTAAGCAGATACAGTGGATCTCTCACAGAGAGGGATATAATGACTTCATCTAAATACCTTCTTAAGTGGCAAGAGAGTGCTCCGCGGACCGCCCAGCGCGAGTTACTTATATGTAACTCTGGCCCGTCAGATACTCAGTGATCCTCCGAACAGCCTCCTGCACATCACACTCGTCCGTAGGAATGCGCAGTTCGGGCGCCTCCGGCGCTTCGTACGGAGCCGAGATACCGGTGAATTCTGCTCGGCGGCATGCATGAGAACCCAGGCCTATCCGCAAGTGAATGGCAAGGTGGAAATGTACCTTTGATCTCGCCCGCGCGGGCTTTTTTGTAGAGCCCCTTCGGGTCGCGCTGCTCGACGATGTGCAGCGGCGCGTCGATGAAAACTTCGATGAAGCCGAGGTTGTCCTTCTTGTGGATCTCGCGCGCGAGGGCGCGGTCGGCGCGGTAGGGCGAGATGAATGCGGTGATGGTGATACAACATGCGTCCGTGAACAGGCGCGACACCTGGAATGGATGCGTGTACAGTCCAACCCAGCAGTATGATGAGCACGCAGAGGTAGAGTGTAGAATGGATAGGGCGGGCACCGACTGACCTCGCCGATGCGCCGGATGTTCTCGTTGCGCGACTTCTCGTCGAACCCGAGRTCCTTGTTCAACCCGAAGCGCACATTGTCGCCATCAAGCCGGTACACGAATTTGTTCAGATGCAAGAGATGCTGCTCGAGCGCACATGCGATGGTCGACTGTAGGTACCAATTATGTCAGAATTGGTTGATCAGGGTTGGAAGGGGTCCGACCTTTCCGCTCGCGCTGAGCCCGGTCAGCCAGATCGTGACGCCCTTCTGCATCAGGAATGTCGCGCGCTCGGCGGCGCTGGCGGAGCCTGGGTGGAAGAACGTGGAATGAGGCGACGTGTTGTCGGGAATGCGGCCGGGGCAGATGGTGCGATCACGATGATTGTTACGCATACGCACCTTCGTGGAAAGTGATGTTCGTGGCCATGCTTCGCTTCGCGTCTCACACTCCTCTTGCTATTCTGGCGATATGTGCTTTTGGCGTGCGTGGGGGAAGCGGGTCGGCGACATCGAGTTTGGGTCGAGGAGGACGGCGGTCGGAAGATCCCACGCTGAGGGCCGATTCGACATGTTTGCGTGATGATTGCAGTATGAGTACTACTGCAGCGCTGGCTGCCAGCGAGCTACTGACAGCTGGGCGGCAGGGAATACCCCGCATGACCTGCAATATATGCGGGGCATGTCAAGCTCAATACAATTCAATCATTCAAATGAGTAGGTAAAGATGGCGAGACGGCATGCAGCTTGCGCACCAGGACGTCCGAAAGGCGTCAAGTGACAAGGAGAGCAGGCAACACGGCAGCTCCCGGCGTCCAGCTCGCTCTGGATCTGGGTACCGAGCTAAATACATGTCTAGGCAGGACTATATGTTATAGCTAATTATCGGATGATCGGAGAAGGGATACAATGAAGAGCAGATGATTGGGCCGCAATATGGTCGCAGCCCCGGGCCCCATGACTCGATTAACGATTCCTCGAGGAACCCAATCGCACCTGGCCCAGGGCGCAAGAACACGCAGCGCGATGCGCGATCTTCCCACACACCCCCGAGAAGCGCAGATAAAGCATGATATTCAAAAAAGGTAGTGTTGATGTACAGTGTATGCTGGCGATTATGTTGCCTGGAGAAAGAGAGACGTAGACGTATGATGTAGGTGTATAGAATGGTACACATTGACATGAAGCAGCGGATCCAAACAAACAAGCGAAGTGGAAGAGACGAAAGATGAAGAGTGAAGAATGAAGATATCAAAGTAGCAGTGAGGCGCAATACGCGCTTGATTTTACGTGCGGCGAAGTCGATAATGATAGTGGGGTGTGGGGTGGATGTATCGGCATGAGAGGGGAGGGGGTGCCGCGATCGGTGGATGTAATTGTAAAGGCTAAGAGAATGAATGACAGGCATAGATTGATACGAAGAAATGACGAATTCGGGGCCTAGCTAAGGCGGCCGGAAGTCTAGGTCTATCGGACTGTATATGCGCGCGCAATATGCACCATGCAGCAGCCTACGGGACACTCGAGCGCTCTGACTCGGCGGGCGAGATAACGGCTACAAGAACCGAGATGTCTGGTAAAGGAAGCCAGTCTACGTCAGGACTGCAGCAGTATTGGAAATCAGATGCAAAACGCACCATCGGCCTTGCCGCCGCGGAACACGCGCCCCTCCTCACGTGCGCGCCTCGCAAATGGAACTTCGTCGTCACGCCGCCCGCGGCCCTCTGCGACGCGGCGCGCACGCGAGCAGAGCGCCTCGCTGAGCATGCCTGCGAGTGTGCGGCGTCCGAGGAGGCCGCCACTCGGTGCCCAGGCGTCTGTGGAGGCGGGAGAGGGCGAGCGGGAGGCGCCGAGGAAGCCTCGACGGAAGCGGGAGACCTCGTCTAGGACGTCTTCGTCCCAGAGGTTGTCACTGAGTCCGTCCGAGGCGAGGATGAGGATGTCATCTGCGCGCACGGGAACCGTCAGGATCTGTGCGGTCGAGGGTGGTGTGCGGGTGCTCGGGCCTAGTTGCAGTGGAGTGTTGAACTACAGTACAGATAAGCTTCGTACGGTGAAAAATGGTTGATAAGGAATACTTACGGCCCACCACATTTCGTCGCTTCGCCAGACGATCTCATCGCCTCGTACGAGCATGCCCATGCAGTCACCAAGATGCGCAATGCGAATTACAGCATCGCAATCCTCTATTCGCGAGTCACCGGCCATGCTAGGAGCGGGTGTGGGTGCTGGGGTAGGCGATGGTGATGCGAAAGGAACTGGAGGGGGTGAGGATCCGGCGTGGTCAAGTACGGCAAGGAGGGCGGTTGATGACCCTGCCATTAATGGTACTGGCTCAGGCGAGGGTGAAGGCGTGCTTGTATGCGTAGTCGGAGATGTGCGGGATGCATTTGCCGAAGCCGCTGGGGGCGAAGGCGAAGGGACGACATGTGCTTTGAGGGCGCGCTCGTACGCCCGCTCGAGAATGAGAAGGATGTCCAGACCCTCCTCGAGGTCGTCGTACTCGGGATCATCGCATTCATCGGCTTCTTCCGCAACGGAATCCAGGGAAACCGGGTGTGATGCCGGCGGTGCCGGCGGTTGAAAAGGAACATAGGATGAGGACGGGTTGAACGTGAACGTGGTTGGAGGGTACGGCGGTGCGGAGGGTGTGGGAGAAGACGTGTGGAAAGAGGCTGCGGTTGACGATGCGAGTTCAGCCGAGCAAAAATGCATCAGTCGGCGCGCAAAGAGCGCTGAAGGCGAGGGATCCATGGGTCCCGTGAGCGATGATTCTAGGCAAACAATGAACATGAGGACGAAGAACCAGAAACGCGGGGATGGACGGAGTCTTACTGCATCGGGACCAACCGCCTACGCCGTCCGCTACGCCCATAGCGTTCTCCCGAACGAAGTAGGCGTCCTCGCCAACCTGAACAGCGAGGTCCAACCCGTCCATGACTCGTGAACCGTTTCCATTGACGTTGCTGTTGTTCACGCTCCAGAGCGGACTGCTGCTCGTCCCCGCACGTGCACCGCGTTTCGGAATACCGTAGGCGCCGACGTCAAAGTGATACTTTGGGCGGTGTTTGTGCGGTCCTGGGCGAAAGGCTTGTGCGGCAAGTTCTGCCTCCGATTCAGGAGCGGATGTAGTAGCCGGGGGAGGCGAAAAGGGGGTGTATGGGAAAAAGGGGGGATTGTGAGTGTTCGGAGGAAGAGAATGGTGAGGGGGCGTAGAATGCGAAGATGGAGACGTTGAAGTGAGTGCGAGCGAAGAGGGCGGTGCGCCGTTGCCACCATTGTTTCCGTTGCCGCCGTTCGAAGAATGCGACGAGTGCGACGATTGCGACGATGGGGGATGGGTGGGGGAGTCCGGAGGGTTCGGAGCTTCGAGTTCGGACTTTGCGTGCGGCGGGAGGCGCGAGGGCGTCAGTGGACTGTGGCCATGGTTGTTGGGTTTTCCTGGAGGAGGCGGGGCGTCGAAAAAGCCCAGGGAATTGAGCGACGAGGGTGGTGCTGTGTAGAGCGAGCGACCCGACGAGGAAGAGAGCGAGTTGGAGCGCGTGCGGGTCGTAGCCCCAGGAGGCGCTCGAGGTAAGACGGTGTAGAGACGCTTCGGGAACGCCTTGATGGGGCCCGGCGGCGACATTGTCGACTTTGAGGGAAAGTCGAGGAGTCGGAGGAGGATGTTGCGGGGGGAAGAGAGATGCGGGGAAAGAAAAGCGAGGACTGAGGCTCAAGGCTGCTCAAGGCTCCCTCTCCCTCCGGCCTCTTCCGTCACGTAGGGTTAGGGTCATCTCGTCACTCTTCGATCCCGCCCTCTCAGTGCTATCCATCCTCAGTCGCAATACTAATGGCATACACATCGCTCAAACACAACCCTCATGTCGCCGCCCACCGTAAAACGCGTCGCCATCGTTGGCTGCGGTGCGTCGGGCATGTCCGCCGCCTACGCGCTTTCAAAGCACCCGGACAGGTTCGCAGTCACCGTCTTTGAGAAGGAGTCTGTCCCGGGCGGCATGGCCACCAGCATGGACATCGACGAGAGCAAATACGGCGCACCCTATATCAACGACGGCGTGCAGGGCTGCTCGCCTGCCTTCGCCAACACCCTCCGAATGTTCTCCGAGCTGGGCTTCCAGCCCAGCGAAGTTGGCATGCAGTCGGTGCCATTTCATCTCGGCGACTGTGCCATGCATACTGATTCTGCGCAGGATTAGCTTCGGAAAAGGCCCGGACTTCTGGTCCAATGTCTTTCCCTCGCCGCTCACTGCCCACTTCAGTGCCGACATCCGCAAGTTCGCCCGCGCTCTGTCCACGATCAAGGCCCTCGAGGTGCCGTTTGCGCTTCTGCCCGTGCATTCAATGTTGTCACTCTTTCGATTCTCCAAGGGCTTTGGCGAGAAGATGGTCTATCCGCTCGTCGCGCTGTTCTTTGGCACGGGCAACCAGACGCCCTATGTCTCCTGCGCAATCTTAGTGCGTGTGCCCTATCGTAATACCACTGACGCGCTTTGACATGCCTTGCAGGAACGCGTCTTCAAGGACCCGAGCATGCGCCTGTTCGAATACAATGATAAGTCACTCCTCGCCAGCATCCCCAAGATGTATGCGTTCCCAAAGGTATGCTTTTCACGTGATAACAATGTTAAAATACGCGCATATACACGCGTCATCTGTAGTTACGGGACGTCTACACCGCCTGGCAACGCAAAGTAGCCTCCACCGGTGGCGTCACCTTCAAACTAGGCCACGAAGTGACGCGCATCCTGCATCGCGATGCACACGGCGTGGTCGTAGAGTACCGCGCCCCTGCTGCCCCCAGCGCAGAGCCCGCAAATCCGGGAGACAGCACCGATACGCTGACGGAGCATTTTGACGAGCTCATACTCGCCGTCGATGCGGATACCGCGCTCAAGCTCCTTGACGGGGCCTCCAAAGATGTCAAGGCTGCGGGCGCTTCATTCATGGAACGTCATGTGCTGGGCAGCGTGAAGTATCTATGGGATGTGACCATCACGCACGCGGATTCCGACTATATGCGCAAGGTAATTGTCTATATGCTACATCACGCTGAACCCATACTCATCCAACCTCCAGTACTACGAGACAGAGTTCAGAGAGGACCTGGCGGTTGATCCTGCAGAGCTCGAAAAGGGAAAAGGAAAAGGCAAGGAGAAGCAAAAACCAAAGGACGAATCACAGGCTGAGAATGGGGATGCAGGTGTAGGTAAAGGTGAAGGCGGCGACGGGCCGGATGATCCGCTTGCCTTTGCGCGCGAGAACTTCCGCCCGTTGTACTACACGATGCAGTACCCGGAGAACCGCGCGAAGCTCGAGATGTCCTTCGACCTCACACACTACCAGCCGCAATTCCGCGGTGAGCGCGCCGCGGGACCGGTCAAGCCCGATWCGCTGCCGACAGGGACGACGCGTGGCGAAGAAGCGGATGCGGACGCGATCGTGCGCGAGGCGCAGGATCCTGCGTCGGGTAGTTCGGGTGAGGAGGCGCGGACTGGGAAGGACGAACAGGGCAGGCCAGAGCCGCCGTTTGAGCAGCATGTCTTCCAGACGATCTTCTTGGATAGGGATGGCAGCAGTGAGCTCTGGACGAAAGGTATAGTGTTTGCATCAGACTCGTCGGCTGCGTTGACGTGGATTATGAATGCAGGTGATATCGACAATGAGAAGATCATTGCAGAGCGCTGGTGGAAGCAGCAAAGCCATCGCTGGCAGCACTATGCACGGTGCGTGCCGTGGATGATGTTCATCAATGGGAAGAAGCATACACAGTAGGTCGCGCTTCTCGCTCGCCACGATCGCCACGCTGATTTGGACTACTTAGGTTCGCAGGGGCGTGGTCTGGTGGGTTCTGGTCGCTTGCGGCCTTGCATTCATGGTGCTAATCGCCTCGTTTGCGCAGTGCTCAACATGCACGAGCTCGCCGTCACTTCCGGGTTCGCCGCGGCTTATCGCCTCGGTGCCGAGTACCCTTTCAAAGGTGACGGGGACTGCGAACGCCTCTTTAGGCTCTACCTCGCCCTCAGTCACGGGATTCGCATGGTGAGTCCAACCGCTTCGCGACGGTGGCCAAGAACTGACTGTTGCCGTGAACGCGTAGCGCAAGGAGGATCGCAAAGGTGTCTTCGCTTGACATGTCTGGGTCTTCGATCGTGGATGTCTCGGACGCGTGTGTTGTATCATTATTTCTGTTTATTGGATTCACAGGCTTCTCTGTTCCATCGGACACGTAGAAAAACAAATTTGTAGCCGTAATGTCTTCGTATTAGGGCCCTTTTCATAGCCTGTCGTGCAATCCTGCACCAATCGAATCGTATCCGTTTTCACACCCTAGAAATTTGCTGCTCGGATCATATCAGGAAGCTTTCCATGGGATGCGCGAACCAGAAGCGGGCTCGATGATCACACGCACCTGCATCGTCTTGATGCGAACCGCGTCGGCCTGTACAATGGGGAGCCTGCAATAGGCAATACATTATTTTAAATAATCCACGGGGGTATCGCGGTTGCGGGTCGCAGGGGCAATGCAGGGAGGGAGGGGTATATGCAACAAGTCGAGGTGTACTCGTACAGTATACATCCGGTACAGGGCCTACGGAAGCTATGCTACGAGTGAGATAAACATAGCTACGACGCGTGTTGGCACGGAGATAACGACAGGGAGGGGTAACGGTAACCCACAACAGATAGCATTGTTGGAAATCACGACAGATGACCAGATAGAGACAGTAAGAAATGACACGACGACAAAGCTACGAAGCCCAAGGAAAAGAAACCCAGCTAAAAGACGGTGGGTCAAAGGACGGACGGGCGAGAGCTACAACACAAACGCAAAACGGGCGGCGATATGCCGGAAGAAAAATTCACAAGTGCTGCAAGGGGGAACGGAGGGGAGCTGATCCAGAATGCGTGATCGGGTCGGACTTAGAGGAGGATCCCCGCGAGCGAGGCGAAGCTGCATGCGCCGAGCGCGAAGAACAGCCCGCGGGTGTCGCTCAGCATCAGCCGCGAGGCGCCGCTCTCGGGGACGGGCGCGGGTGAGGTGCTGTGGGGCGCGGAGGACGAGGAGCCGGTGCCGCTGGCCGAGGACGAGGCAGACGAAGTCGCCGTGTTGTTCGCGGGGGCCGCTGCACGCGATAGGTCAGATGGAGTGAAGGGAAGATGGGAGCGAGAGGACGTACTACCGGGGGGCTTCACGTCGAAGTTGGTGCTGTTCGCGAGGATCTGTGACTGGTTGCCTGCGCTGACGAACACAACCTGGTAGTTGGACCCAGGACGGAGCGTGACGTTCGTGACGGTGAAAGTCTGCGAGGGATGTGTGTTGAGTAAGGAGGAGAGGGGAAGAGAGGAGAGGGCGGCCGCATACCTGATCGGACACGTTCACGAACTGGGCGATGGAGAACGCGCCGTTGAGCGTCGTGTTAGCAGCGTTGGTGACGATGATGTCCACCGGGTTGGGGTCACCCTGGGCGAAGGTCCAGCTGATCGTGTTGCTAGCATTTTGAACCCTGCACAGGCATTGTTATTTGAAGGGGATTGGGTCACTAAGATTCGCAACACGCACCAGTACAAGTCTGATGAAGGACCCGTGACAGAGATAGTGGCTGCAACATGGAGCTCATCAGCAATGCCAGAGATAGCCTAGAGGAAGCTGCACATACCAAGAGCAAGTGCCGGGAAGAGCGACAGCGAGAAAAGAGAGAGACGCATAATGAAAGGAGGGACAACACCTTGGAGCAGCAAGCGATTGTTGAGGTTCAATTTGACTGAGCGATGAGAACGGCAAACGTAATTAAAACTCCGTCAGGGAAGTGCCGAAAGTATGGAGTCCCAATATTTATAATTGACCTTTTTGCAGGAAATTCTGCATGCGCTGGTCGTACTCTTGGCTAACCTACTTCGTACTTCTTGAGCCTTAGTTGATGCATCTTTTGTATCCCCAAGCCTACATTAGAGGCTGTTTGGGAACACTTAGATGCAGTCTATCACCACCAAACACGACAGGCAAATGTATTTTGCATGTTGAATATTTTCAGGATCAGCTCGTGCCATAAAATGTCACATAGACATAGACACATGTAATATCAACCACCTGAGAAGTTATTGACATGTGAAGACAGGAATTTGGTGAGAAAATTAAGTAAAAGTGCGGGGGCTCTCTGAGCAGCAACAACTATCAGACACAACACACACTTTAGGAAGGAGCTAATCTAATCACATCTTATCGCAGGATGACTGAATACTTCCAGGCACATGGACACCGGATTCATGGCTATATTAGAAAATTTCTTGATGGAAACATAAGGTCTATGGGGTCATCAATGCTACTGAAGGCTCCCAATGAGCACCCTCTCAATGTCACTGAATTTTTGTGTTGCATATCTTATGATGGAACCCTTTCAAAATCACTTGAATCTGTCAAAACATATCTTATCTACCTTCTACATTTATCTCTATGCAATAGAAGAAGATTTAAATATAATATGGCAATATAAGCATTAGGGATGCTCTGCATGGGTGTATATATCACAAGAAAAGTCCGAGTGTCATGTTTGATGGTCATGTCATGTTTGGTGGTGATAGACTGTTCTGATTCAGCTCTGAATCACTTTTAATTAGAGAGAGCTCTCAGATGTGTCAAAAGTTCTAATCGTACAAACAGGAAGCTGTTTCCCACACTCTGGCTTGATGCGGCAACTGCTCTAGAGGCTCCAAGTTCAAATCCAGCTACAGACACATT
>SEOQ01000578.1:0-18438 GCA_004679275.1 Dentipellis fragilis
GGCCGTACGGCCAGACGCTTGTGTGGGTGGGCGGGGCGCCTGCGTCGAGGCGCGTGGTGAAGTAGATGTTGCTCCGTGCTGTGCTGCTGAACATGGAGGGCGCGGGCGTGGTGGCTTCGTAGAGGTTGAGCATGAGGCGGGACATCATTATTACGGAGATGCTGAGGGAGACGTGTGAGGTTTGGACCATGCGAGGGGGGAGGGAGGGGACGGAAAAGGCGTACCAGCCGGCGAAGGTGGAAAGGACGCCTTTGAGGATGGGCTGTGCGGGTGATGGTTGGAGGGTGTTAAGGATCAATAAGGAGGAGGGGCTTACATTCGCGAGCTGCAGAATTGACGTGAGTAGATGAAGGCGAGGGCAAATCGAGTCACGTACGTAGAAAGTCAAGATATTCGAGATGTTAGCGCCTGCCATGACACTTGATTTTTGAAGCATCAGTTCTGAAGGTGCATGAGAGAACCTAAATTGCCTTACGCAAAGTAGACAGCACCTGTAACGCGTAGGTCGGATTAGGAATTCGTATCAAATTGAAGACGAGCTCTGAGCACGCACCGTCTCGGAAAACAAGGTCGACGAGACCCCGGTTCCCGCCTACCAGCCGCAGACCCAGCTCGCGACGCGTCTGCATCGTTTTATACACAGTCAGAATCATCATCATCACGTCGAAGATGGCCTGTGCTTCCCAGGCCACCGCAATATCTACAAATAAATATTCGTGGGTGAGGTCGAGCGGCTCGGCTCGGCTGCCAGAAGCCACGCACGTATACCACTGAAAGGGTACAATTTTAGTGATTAACTAGACAAGAGGGATACGGGGGCACGACTGACGTTTCGTTAGAGGTGGCGAGGTGGCAGCCTTGCACCCCGGGCACGGTCGTGCTGTGCTGGCCAAGCAGCGCCCACTGAAATTCAGAGAGAAGTCATGTCGGCGCCGGCGCTGACAGGGAAGTGGGAACACCATACTACAGTGACAGCAGCCAAAATAGACGACACGCTGCCGATGAGCATCGCGACGCGTCGCGAGCCGCCGTAAAGAGCGTATATCCGCATCGCCAGTAAGACTAGGATTATGTTCAGTTGATATGGGGTGTTCGAGCGGAGTTTTTTGACGTACAGGCGACTACTACCTGGTTTGCGACAAGCAGCAGTTGTCGAGCCAATCCATAAGTGCGGCAACTGATGCGGGGCTTGGTTGTCTAGTCGTCAATTCATGCACTGAAATCAAGTGCTCACCTCTGTTTTCATGTAAGCATCGCGGGAGAGGCAACGGAAATTTAGGATTAGTACTTGGGACAGGAGGGGTTAAGCTCGCCTTGTCAGAAGAAGCCAAATTCGTGAAGCTAAACACAGAGACCGCAATGTCGCCGAAGAAAGGAATGTAACGGTTTACGAAAAACCAGAATGCGGCTCTAGACTTTGGGCGGGACCAGATGCGGGAGACCTCGGCCGGGAATGTCAGAAAGTAGTCATAATACAGTAGAGCTGCGAGGGGGGCAAGTCACATATAATTCGAACTGTTAGCGCTCCCCATTGTACGAGGGCATACGGAAGCGACAGCACTCACTCAGTCCGGTCAACTCGAGGTAGGCGTGTATGGTCCTGCAAGCACAGGAGCCTGATGTCAGCTAGTTCATATAAGCTTGAACCGCATGCTTGCCATACACCGAGTGTTGATCCGCAACGCTCATGGAAGGGCGATCCAGGTGATCATGTAGGAGGAAAAACACGGGGCCTACGACCCGTCACCGGCCTCGGAACTCGAGAGCTTTATGTAGGATGATATGTATATCGTCCCGTGGCTCTATACTTATGCTTCGCGTACAGCCGCTTACACCCCTGGGGCCTTGTCACGACCTCTTGTGATTTGGGTTCGCGAAAGATGGTCGCGAGGCGGGATCATAGGGAGATCTTGATGTCTCCGAGCCTAGTCGAGCCTGAGGGCGGACCCAATGAGCAAGCGCAGATCAGCTTCTTCCTCCAGCGCATCAGGTGTACGCATCGCTTTTGCACGTCGGACACGACGTGTGTCTGTCAAAGCATGGTGGAGACGGCCTTCGAGAACAATCTTCGAGGAAGGAGTGCGTGCGCGGAGACAGGATTTGTGATCATGGTGTGCTGGTCGGGTAGGCCGGAAGGGGCCGTATGCGCACCACTTCTTCGAGTGGCCAGGAACCGTTGATCTGAAAAACCACAGAGCCATCACACTGGTTTCCCACATAATGAATTGGTTATAGCAGTGCCTCCACGGTCGACGGTGTATCGACGAAGCCTTCAGGTAATGGTACTCCTTAGAGACATATTGTCAATGAAGCTGGGAGTGATAGATCCAAAATACGCGTTAGGGATCAGCGTATGTCGAGGTGTATATGCGCATCAGAGATCCGTTCTGCATTGTGGCCCACGATCCTCGAAGAATAAGCGCGGTGGTTAGCGAAAATAGGTCCCTCGGTATCATCGATGAGATCCAGCCGAGGCCCTACGGCTGCAGCTGCTCTGCTGATGGAAAAGTCGGACGGGGATTTTGTGGGGTGGCCTCGGCGTCGGCGGGCCAGTGGACGCGTGTGTATGTGTGCCTTGCAAATGCAGACCTCGGTCGAGTCAACGGCAGATGTGATGCTTGAAGTATGGTGTGCAGATATCGTCCTGAGTGGCAATGTGCATGGTAAACTGGGATGGTGAGTGATGCATATGGTGGTAGACGGGCCTTCGTGGACTTACGGAACGAGTTCGAGCGACGTGGCGCAGAATTCGGATTGAATGGCAGAGAAATCTGCTCGAAGTCGACCCGGAGAAGGCTTGCGGCTGTCAGGATTAACCTCCGCGGCGCCATAAGCGCTGTCAGCCGTCACAGTGTCGCGCGGGGGCCCNGGCAGGAACGTAGAACGAAGAACGTCTGCAAGTTTGACGTTCATGCTTCGAGCTTTGCCACCCTCGNCGTCCAGACGCAGAGGAGAAAACTTTTCATGCATCGTCTCCCGTACAACANACTACGCCCACACGCCATGCACTATAAGGGACAGCAAGGGAATAAGATGGACGAACGTGCTCGAGCGCTGGGGGTCTTTCTGATGATCACCACCTGATCCAACGTTATTCAATGCCGCTCTTCCCGGTTGGAGCCATAGAGCCATATGCAGGTGCATGCTTGCCACGGCCACGGCCCTTTTACCTTTTATTCGCCTGGGTTGCCTTTGAATACCTGGNTGTTGCGTACATAGAATGGACGTGTCAGAATATTGCGAATCTGGAATGGTCGGTGATATCGATGTTTGGTATCGAGCGGNAANTCGGGCTGTGACAGTACCGGTGGAAGACTCGCATGGTTCGCGTTATCGTTTATCGGCCCCGCGGAAACTGTACTGCGAGGAATGGCACCGGTGCATTGATCGTGAGCATTTGGGAGACGCGAGGACTATTTTATGACGACTCACCTGCCAACAACATACNTGCACCCTCGTCGCTGTGGGGAGGATCCCATCTGCCGAGATTATTAGGTGACATGCGGATGCAGATCCATCCAACAAACAACAGACAGCGAAGAGGGCAGCGAGTGAGAAGTGGAAGGAAGGAAACGTATAGCGTATAGCCCTATGTGTGTGGCGGTGCGACCCGTACCTGTGATCTCGAAGTCAGCTATTCCTGAAAGTGGGACGTTGCTACCCGTCTCTCCGCCGAGGATCCCATCTGCCATGGTTGGCCTCGTCGACCCTCGCAGATGAAGCTGCGGGTGACGCTAATGAGTTTTGGTGACATGACTGGCAGGGCGGAGGCTATGCTTATGCTACCGTGGTCCTGGGTTAAGGATTGTGTGTTTCTTCGATCGCCAACAATGCTGCGCTCGGGCCATACACGGCATAGTGTGCACTTTTCATGAATGCGTCGATATATGTGTATGGGTGGCGATAAGTAGGGCTCTGATGAGGAAACATGAGGAGGCCCAGGAACAACTGTGGTCAGCAACGGAGACTAACACGGAGGCATGCGTAAGAGCAGGATATATGGACTACCTGACTGCCTCAACTGGTCACCGGTCAAGCTCCAAGCTCGAGCCCCGCATCGTCACTGTGGTATGAATGACCATCAGGAGTGCGTCTTTCATGAACAACGTGAAACACATACCCACATACTGCAAATATGCTGCCAACCGCATCCGAGCCCGCGAAGTCTTGGAGCGAGGTGGCATAATGAACTGCCTGAGGCTGCCTTCGGGACCAGAATGCAATCAATATCAGATTTCAATGGCAACGACATCGACAAGAGACTATATTCGCTGAAGACGTCAGACACAGATGTGTTTGAATCCTATTTTCAGCTTGTTCGATGGCGGTATTCGCGCTCCACCTCCATGGCGTGGAGTCATCTGGTGGCTACATGCGCGCTGTTGGAGTGGAAACTCTCGTGCACGGTAAGAATTGCCGACAGTTTCAGTGCGCCAGAGACAGGCACGGTCAGACTTCGACGTCTGGCACTTCTAGGTCAGTACGTATACGAGCCCGAAGCCCCGAATATGTCTCAAGGTGTACTTACAAGCAAATATGGACCGGAAGAGAAGACTTCCCCGGCGACCCTGGCGATGCCCCCGAGGCTTCTTGAAAAACCTCGGGGATGCAAATGACCCGGAGGTGATCCACGTACGGCCACTCCTCGAGTGACTCGCTGTACGCGTTGACCTGAAAAATGTGGGTTGGGTTTGAAGTCCCACCTCTGTGCAGAGCATCCACGCGAGTGCCTGCATCTACACGAAAAGCACAGGGACACGGTGTGAGTCCACGGCCGCAGGGCATGGTCATGGGTGCTCACGCAGGAGGCACGGGCGGGGACGGCAGTGCGATTACATAATCCGGATTACAGTACAGTCGACGACGGCATCGCTGCGGGACGACTCTTGCGCAGAACCACCATCCCTCCTCTCCTATGGCTATTTTCCGGCGGGGCAACAAGGCCTCAGAGAACTCAGACGGCGAGCCCAAGAAGGAGAAGGGCAGCTGGAAGCGGCCAGCCAGTGCGTGCATCTGCTCTCGTGTTCGATGTGTGGTGGAGTATCTAACCCGGCGACGCTTCCGCTAGATACCGCCTTCAAGCAGCAGCGTTTGAAGGCATGGCAGCCTATTCTCACCCCGAAGACTGTTCTGCCGACCCTTTTTATCATTGGTATTCTGTTTGCGCCCATCGGGGGCCTGCTGGTGTGGGGGAGCAGCCTTGTGCGTCGTTCCCACGCTTCTCGGCGTCCCGAAAGTGTCCTGACGGGCGATGTCTGCACAGGTTACGGAAATTACGATTGACTACACCGACTGTGACACCCTCAATCCGCAATCGAGCCGTGGGGACGCACAGAACAACCTCGTGAACGTGGCCCACTCGACATATCGCCTCCGCTCCTCCGAATCCAAGGCCCAGTTCTCGACCCCGCAATATGCCTTCATTTCGAATAGCTCGAACTCGGACATCACCGCTCGCTCGCAGTGTCTTGTCCAGTTTGACATCCCTTACGACCTCGACCCCACCGTTCTTTTCTACTACAAGCTCACGAACTTCTATCAAAACCACCGGCGATATGTCCAGAGCTATGATTCCGATCAGCTGAAGGGCCAGTACCGCTCTCTCCATGATTTGCAGAACGGTAACTGCAAGCCTGTGGCGACGGCGAACGACAAGGCTATCTACCCGTGTGGTCTTATCGCTAATTCCTTGTTCAACGGTACGTAACAACAGGCCAGCTGGGCAACTGCGTGTCCTGATCTCTTGGTATTCAGACACGTTTAGCAATTTGACATTGCTGAACCCGTCCGATGGCGCCGCGCCCGAGTACGACTTCACCGCGCAGGGAATCGCTTGGTCCGGCGAGAGGAAGAAATACTCCAGCACGCCTGGGTACAACATCTCTGAGATCACGCCGCCGCCGAACTGGGCCTTGCGCTTCCCAGATGGGTATACCACGGACAACCCCCCGCCTGACCTCCACGTCGACGAGCACTTCCAGAACTGGATGCGGACGGCGGGTCTCCCGACGTTCGCCAAGCTGTACGGCCGCAATGACAACGACAAGCTGACGAGAGGCACCTACCAGGTGCTTGTCAACATGAGTAAGTGATCTTGATGGTCTTGACGCATACGGGCATGCATATCTGATCCCGTCTGCAGATTTCCCCGTCCGCAATTACTCGGGCACCAAGTCCATTGTTATCTCGACGGTCTCTTGGATAGGTGGGAAGAATCCCTTCCTCGGTTGGGCATATGTAGCTGCGGCTGCGCTTTTCGTCGCGCTCGCTATTGCTGGCACGATCCGACATCTCCTCAAGCCAAGGTAAGGCGCTGCCATGATAGATCGCAGTGATTGCAGGCTGACACGTTGTCTTACAGGCGTCTCGGTGATATGAGTCTGTTGTCGTGGAATCAGTAATGTGGTATTTTGATTCTCTGTTGTGTCCGGACCTGTACTAGACCCCTACAAGTGTTTTAATCTATGGATCGGTTCTGCTCGAATTCTCAGGGGTGTATTTTTGTGCAGACATGGGAGGCGGTTTCGGTTTGTTGCCGAGCTTACGCTGACGCTTTGTGATTGGCGCCATACTGGTGATCCAATTAGGACTCACGGAGCCCCTAGCCTCCGGGAAACCCTACTTTGTGGTTAAGGGCTGTGACGATCGCTGGTCAAGTTAGGGTCTCAAAGCGCGGAACGTTCGTACGCAGTTCAGTATTCGAACCAACCACATGAAGCACTCGTAGACGGCAACAAATGGGGCGATAGATGCAATGATATTGATGGTGGAGAGCGTACAGCCATGGTTGGAGAAAATGATGAGATCGCGGAAGGGGACATCGATGGCGATTGTGTGCGCGGGGAGAGACTAGCGCTGCTGTTCCACTGGCGGCGGCGCGGACGAGGAGAGGAGATGCGAAAACGCGGATGGGGTCAGCTGACTGAGGGCTGGGCTGTGGGAGGCGATGGGGCGATGGTGCAACTGCAAGAGCGCGATGATGAAGAGGGTCCAAGTCTGAGTGCCATATCGGGGTAGATCATCTCCGATCGGCAGGGCCCGAGGACTACATATAGCCTCTTTCCTCCGTACTCCATCTCCCTTCAGCCCCAACCTCTGCAACCATGAGCAACGTCTTCGTACGTTCCCGCCGCGCTGCCTCCCGCGCGCTACCGCTCACCTGCCTGTGTCTTTAGTTCGATATCACCATTGACAGCCAGCCCGCGGGCCGCATCATCTTCAAGCTCTATGATGATGTCGTTCCCAAGACCGCGAGGAACTTCCGTGAGCTCGCGACCGGCCAGAACGGTTTCGGCTACAAGGGTTCCTCCTTCCACCGCATCATCCCCGGCTTCATGCTCCAGGGTGGTGACTTCACCAAGGGCAACGGCACTGGTGGCAAGTCCATCTACGGCGAGAAGTTTGCTGGTGCGTTTTTCTCGCTGCCCCTACGTCATTTGCGCGACTTTTGCTAACCCAGTAATGCGTCTCTGGTGCAGATGAGAACTTCCAGCTGAAGCACACTAAGCCCGGCATTCTCTCCATGGCCAACGCCGGAAAGAACACCAACGGTTCGCAGTTCTTCATCACTACCGTCGTCACCTCGTGGCTCGATGGTGCCCACGTCGTCTTCGGTGCGTCGCGCGGCATTAACATTGTAGCATTTAGTCTCGGTGCTGATGGATTTATCCGATTTTTATCAGGTGAGGTCGTCGATGGTTTCGGCCTTGTTCAGAATATCGAGGCTCTGGGCACCCAGTCGGGCAAGCCCAAGTCAGTCGTCACCATCGCGGACTCTGGTGTCCTCTAGATATCTTCACACCCGGACTATCATCTCGCATGGGCACCTGGCATTCTAGCATCTGAGCATCATTATCCCTTCTCCACGCAGATGCTATTTTATTCTTATGTGGTGGAAAACGAAACAAGGTCAAGAGAAAGAAGCGTGTTTTTGGTGTACAAGTAGCTGTGTGGGCGCTGTAGCTGTTAGGAATCAGAAGAAGTTTTCAAGACAACGTTGCGCGACTACGTAGAGTGATATGCTGTTATCGTGGCGAGATATGTCGTTCGAGCGAACACGCTAGGCCGGAGCGATATGGCTCGGAAAACGTGCGGAGGGGATTCTGATACCATTCGTGCAAGATAGATATAGAAGCAAGAACGTGGTTGGCAGCACATGGTTCGAGGGCTAATCGTCGTTTCTTTCTCCTGGCCCCTTGCAACCCCTTGGGGCCGGCGCTTACGTCCGGAGTGTTTTTGTCCGGCATCTTGGTGAGTATTTGTCGAGTAGAAGAACGATAGTCGGCTAATGTGCGCATGCACGTGGTTCAACGACAGGTAATGGCAATGGCATATTATATATACTCAGTACTGTGACCATGCCCTTCGTTCAAGTTGACGATGGCACGGCCACTCTCGAAGGAATCGTACCCGCCAATACCGCGTCTCGAGGTTTTCTGCTTGCTTTCATATCGCTACATAATCCACAAAGCCACCAATTCGAACAGCCAGTTTGAGCTGTACCCTATCCAGCGTTCTGGCACCCCATGCTGGCCTGGACCGCTGAAATCCTGGGAGGCCGCTGTAGGCTGCACTGACGACAATATCCGACCGGGTGAGGAGAGATTCAGCATTCCTGAAGGGGTGGTCTGCAGGTTGGAACGCCCGGGAACGGATAACGAGCCCTTCTTCCAAATTCCGCACAGGAGAGTGCAGGCTCCTGGGTTTGTCGCGCAGCCCATCTCATTTGTAACCCAGAATATGGGAACAAAGGTTGTAGTTTCGAATGCTTAGTGCTTATATTGTGTTTTGCTGTCGATGTCTTAATAGCAGAAACAGCTCTTGTCGACAAAGTCGAGGCAGAAGAGCCCGTCGCCGGCTAGGCCCCCGTCCCAGACGCGGACTGAGAATGTGGAATTTGGGATTGGGAAGAGGCTGACTTGCTCCCCCACGCTGGTTATAAACTGTCCAGGCGTCGATTTTTTGGTCGGTCATGAACATGCCATCGGTGTTCCAGTCGACGGTGGTTAGGAACTTCTCGAAGTCGTTCCTCGGGACCCACCCGCATTGCGGTTTTGGCCGCGGGTCTGCAGACCCTCGCGTATCTGACGATGAGCTTGAGACCGTTGAGGCCCTGCGGGTCAAGTTGCGCTGGTACTAGGAGTAGGCGTTGCTGGGGCCCTGGATCGCACCCGTCGGTCTGTACGCAGAGGTCGATCGCGACGTGCGACATGGTTGCTCTGAGACATGGTGGGTGAGAATGAGCAGGAGAACGATTGTTGATGGATGAGTAGTGGCTCAGCGCCAACAACGGAAGTGAAGGGGAAAGAGGAGATGGTGCATTTATATATGCGCACCTTGCAGATTGTCACATGCGCGCTTACGGCCGTAGAACTGAAACACTGCTGCTCTTCCAGGTAGAACATAATACGGGATCCTGCTGCACACCGGTGGCAGTTGTAATGGTGTACATATCGCATTGACAATGAGACGGTACTATGATAGTGCATATACCGAGTGAACATACAAACCTATAGTCCCAACTTCTTCATGAACGAGCTAAATATCCCAGATCCCCTCTCTGGCTCGACCTCATCATCATACCCCACCTTGACCACTCCGAACGCAGACCCGGCGTACGCTTCGTCAACCAATTCGCCATCTTCTGTCGTACTCTCCGGATCGTTATCCGTCCCGTCTAGCTGAATCGTCGTCCGCCATTTCTGTGGCCTGGATCCAATGAAGTATACCCGTGTCCCATCCACCTCGGAGACGGTCGCAGCCCGCCGCTCGAGCTCAGGCGAGAGCCGCACGCGCCACATGGTGTAGAGAATCAACTGGCCGTGGAACGAGCGCGGGAGCTTGAGAGTCACAACACCGTGTGAGGATTTAGCAACTATGCTCAGTAACGGTCTACGTGGCCCGTTTGCGTGCTGCAACACGTATGCGGTCAGTACGTATATGCCACTTATCCAGAATGAATGAGATGAGATAGTAGACTCGGACGTACGACAATGCAGCGCACTTTGGCGATTTGGTTGATCAGCTTTATCCGCGCATGGCACGCAGCGTCCTCCCTCCCACTCCCGTTCTCCCGCTCCGGCTCATCGGCGACCCAGATCTGACCATCGACCACCGCATGGGTCGACTCGAGTCGCAGATTGTCCCTGCGCTCGACCGCACCATCAGCCCCAGGATTCGCGCCTTGGTCCGGCCTTGAACAGCACATTTGTGGGCGGACGGGCGGCGCTGATGTCGAGGAGATATTCGCCTTTGATTGCGGCGAGCGGGCGGTAGATGTATAGGAAATTCGTCGGGGGAAGGGGAGGGGCAGGGGCAGCAGAGGGTACATGTACTGCTGCGGCACTAGTGCTCGGCTCTAGGGGGCTATATGGCGGTGGATGCTGAGGTGGTGAATAGTCGAATGCTCGTTCTATATCATATCGTAGCTAAAGTGAAATGCGACGTACCAATTCCCCTTCTAGGATGTTGTCGGCCCTATTGGTCGCTCCAGCGGACTCCTGCTCGTTTGTGTTCTTGTCATTCTTGAGAATCATCGTATCGCTGAGATTGGGGGAAAGGGAAGTTTCTGTGCACATTTCATGTTCATCGGTTCTTATATGCAAGGGACACGAGTCTGCTGCGGAACCAGGAAGGAAGTCACGGAGGAGGAGGAGGAGTTTTAATTTCGGGGGATGTCCCATTGCGGAACGGCCCTATCCGCGCTACGTAGTATGGCGGTAGACTACCACTTATGAACCCATCCAGTGTATTGATACCACAAGATAATGCTGGGTAGAAAATAAGGACATAGGGTAAAGATACAGGAATCATCGAGAAACCCAGCATCAAGTTATGGACTCATGGACTAGGCAATAAGCACGAGAAGAGAAGCTTATGTATGCCTTGTACTGAGTACAACTACCATGTAGAAAAAAAAGACTCCGTCAGAAACGGAAGACATAGCGTCATTGCATGGTAGTGCAGCAGCATAGAACTTATCTCCGAGAGGAAAGCACGCGAAGAGATGCCTCGCCAAATGAAAGTGCTTTCACCGCCAAGAGACAATTCACATGCATTCATACCCTCTATTTATGTACCGGACAGTCGTGATAGACAAACATAAGGGATCACACTCATTATTCAGATGCAGCCAGTGTCGATGAGCGCGAATCGTAGAGTCGGCATCTGCAATGACTGAACGGTAGTGGAGGTGGAGGTCTTCAGAGAAACAAATGATTGATACCCCGATAATAGGAGTGGGAATGACGTCGCCCGAGTCAGGCAGACTCATAGGGGGTGAGGTAGCGCACGGGCCACACAGAGGGGAAGCGATGGGCTGGACACAAGAACCTGCCGACATCGAAGAAGACGAAGCAGAGGCAGGGCAGAAGGAAGGGAGCGAAACAAAAAGAAAACAAAAAAGCGAGCGATGATGCATTGATGGACAGATGACAAGACTCACAAAAGACAGCCCGTATCCACGCAGAACGCATCCCCTCATACATCCGTGGCCTAGGCCCACCGCATGGCGTACGACGTCGCTGACCACAGGCGTCGAAGTTGCGTGGCGGGAGACTGTAGCCGCAGACGCCGTAGCGGGAAGCTGGAGAACCGGTGACGTCGGAACTGGAGACTTTGTAACTGGAGATTTCGTAGCTGGAGACTGAGTCGTCGCAGATGTGGAAGGTCGAGGAAGTAGCTGGCATAGAAGGAAGGAACTCGCTGGAGAAGGGAAGCCGGAGACGGCGTAGCCGGAGACTTCGTAGCCGGAAACGTCGAAGCTGGAGACATCGTAAAACTGCGTAAATGGGAAAGCTGGAAATTGGGAACACTGGAAACTGGGACTTTGGGAACTGGGAACGCTGGAGGGATCTGACCTCCGCTTCTGAAAACTGCGTATCCGGGAAAGCGAGAAACTGGGAACAGGAGATCTCAGGTATATAAAGGCCACCGAGATACTTGTCTGCTATCAGCAAACGCACCCACATCGACATGTCCAAATTCCCTACTCGCAAGATCGGCGACACCGATGTCACCGCCATTGGCTACGGTGCCATGGGCATTGCAGCCTACTATGGTCCACCGATGCCTGGTGTGCAGATGACAGTGCTTGGCCAAGCCAGTGAGCGGCAGTCTACGGCGGATTGCCCACCCTTTGGCGCGCCTCAGAATTACGAGGTTGGGATTGAAGGACCATCGAACGAATTTCAGCGTCAATACACTATGGGTTCATGAGTGCGAGTGATGTAGTCTATCGCTGTGCTATGATTTGAATGTAAGGCGGATAGGGCCGCTCTTCAACGGTACCTCCCGAAGTCGTACGCATTTGCATACGACCACATGCTTGTAAACAACTGAATACTAGCCTATACTAGCAGCATTTCCTTTCAGATGCAATGAGGTCCACAGTGATGGTTGTTATACAGATGTCGACGAAAAGAACCTAAAAATCCAGTCCCAGTATCTTCATGAACGAGCCAACCATACCAAGTCCCTTCGGCTCTGGTTCGTCCTCATCCTCATACCGCACCTTTATCGTCCCATATGCCGACCCAGCATACGCCTCGTCAACTAAGTCGCCCCCCTTCGCGATATCGGCCGGGTCGGTATCCGTCCCGTCGAGCTTGAGCGTTGTCCGCCATTGGTTTGGCCGCGACCCGACGAAACACACCCGCGTGCCGTCCACCTCGGAGAGCGTCGCCGCGCGTCGTTCGAGCTCGGGCGACAGCTTGACGCGTCCGTGGATGGTGTAGAGAATCAGCTGGCCGTGGAACGAACGCGGGAGCTTGAGGGTCACAGTGCCGTATGTCGAGCGTGTTACGACGCTCAACAGTGGCCTGTGCGGCCCCGGGCCATCCGCATGCTACATATGCACAATCATCAACCAGGGGATTCGAGAAATCAGAACAACGGGTACACGCACGATGGTTCCGCGCACGCTGCCGTGAGTGCTGAGCAGTTTTATCCGTGCATGGCGCGTAGTGTTCTCGCTCTCGCCATCGCGCACGGGGTCACTGGCTACCCAGACCAGCCCCTCAACGGAGGAATGTGTCGACTCGAGTCGCAGATTGTCCTTGCGCACGAGCCCACCATCGAAATCTGCGATCTGATCCGGCTTCACCAGAGCGTTTGTCGGCGGCGGGGCGGCATTGATATCGAGCAGGTATTCGCCTTTGATCGCTGCGAGTGGACGGAAGATGTAGAGGAAATTCGTCGGGGGTAAGTCGATGGGGAATTTCAAAGGAGGCGATATCGGGCTGGCGCTTGACTTCGGGGGACTGTATGGAGGTGGATGCTGGGGTGCTTTGCTGTCGGACTACTGTCAGTGCCATCGCTGGGGTGATGTGACACGCACTGGTTCTTCTTCAGATGGTATATCGTCAACTGTGTTGGTCACAGCTGCTTGAGCGGCGCCCTGTTCGTCTGCAGTCTTGTCAACATCGAGGATCATGGTAGCGTTGAGACGGGTGACGAAGTCTCTACACTATTCTGAGCAATGACGGGAAGTCGAGTATGGGTAGCGCTGGGATCGGGCGCAGGGAAGACTTCCATGCTTGTCTCGTGTCCATCAGCTCTTATACACAGTTGACACGAGTCTGCTGCGGAACCAGGTGGTGGTGGAGGCCAAGCTACTGCGAGCGCCAGATGTACGGACTGCGCAAGGGGCGATTGCTGCGGAACGTCACGATTCATGTATGACAACAGATGATAGGTACATGTGTTTTGAACGAGCATGATATATGGTTCAGAACTGTTGTTGAGAACGTGATAACCGCAACCTGAGCTTTGCGTATGGTGTGGAATGAGATGGCGGAGCCAACGAATGTGGAGTCCATACATCGCGAAGAAATCATCCACCTGAGCAGGCAGTGCAGTGGGTATGGGTGACCTCAAACTTTGAAAAGCGTCGATACCCTAGGTGTATGAGGATCCATAGTGAGAGTAGTGTTGCTGTACAGAAAACGATGGAATGGGTATACAAATAGAAAGCGTGACCTACAAGCCTATAGCCCTAATTTCTTCATGAACGTACCGAACACACTAGGACCCCTCTCTGGATCCGCTTCGTCCTCGTACCATACTCTTACTACCGAGTACGTCGACCCGGCGTAGGCCTCGTCCACCTCCTCGCCATCACCCGCGATGTTCTTGGGGTCGATATCCGACCCATCGAGCTGCATCGTCGTCTTCCAATGGCGCGGCCGCGGCCCGACGAAGCAAACGCGCGTCCCGTCGACCTCAGAGAGCGTCGTCATCCGGCGCTCGACATCAGGCGAGAGCTTGACCCGCCCGTGGACAGTGTAGATGATGAGTTGACCGTGGAACGAGCGTGGCAACTTGAGGGACACGGTACTATGAGTGGATTTGGCGACGATACTCAGTAGTGGTCTGTGAGGCCCATCCGCGTGCTATGTACCATGATTAGCGCAAAGGTTCAAAGAAGTAAGATGATGAGGATACACACAATGGTACCGCGCACTTTGGAGTGCGTGCTGAGCAACTTTATCCGTACACGGCGCTTGTCACTTTCTTCCACTCGCTCCGGCTTGTCAGCGATCCATATCCGCGCCATAACCATCGCGTGTTCCGACTCGAGCCGCAGGTTGTCTCTGTGCTCAAGTCCGCCATGGGAGTTCGGGCACTGGTCGTTCTTCACAAGCGCATTTGTGGGAGGAGGCGGGGCGTCAATGTCAAGGAGGTATTCGCCCTTGATGTTATTGTGCTGGCGGGTGATGTACAGGAAGTTGGTCGGCGGGAGGTCGGCGGGACGGGTGCTAGATTTGGGGCTGGCACCTGGGGCAGGGGGACTGTACGGCGGCGGCTGCTGAGAGCCGCTAGCAATTAGATATGTTCTTCTATGTGCAAATGGGATGAGGGGCGTACGGATTCCCCCTCCACCTCCGATGGTACATGATCAGCTCTCTTAGTCTCCATAGGGATACCCTCCTTGTCAGTTGTGAGGATCATGGTGGGGGATGGCAAGATTGAGGAGGCGGAGTGCAGAAAAATCAGCGCTAGCTCCTCCGGATCCATCACTTCTTATACGGGACACGAGCCTGCTGCGGAGCACCAAGTCAGTGAAGTGACGGCGCTGCCAGCGTTACATGCATGGGCTGCGCGAACTACTGCGCAATGTCCAAATCCGTACGTGCGTTGATGATAGGCGCAGAGGCAATCTCCGCATGCATGATAGAATATACTTTTGGTCTCGGAGAGAATAACAAAGCCAGGTATGATAGGTTCGTACGAGCGAGAGCGAAATCACGATCAAGTGCTATGTCGAGGATGACAAGTAAAGCGTGAGAAAGAGTACTTGCATGTCTTGTAGAGTGAAACTGTATTCAGATCCGGGGCTGGGTAAACGGGCGATGTCCGAGTCTGTGCTTGAAGGTTGGACATGATTAGACTCCCACCATGCATATATAGATAGATGTCGCAGAGATACAGCGTTCTGACATCGGAAGGTTGAGGTTCGCCCATATAGTCAATTCGCAGGACGCAATACGTAGAGTACACTCAGTGTAATATACATTCACATCTTATTGATAAAAGATACCTCAAACGTTAAATTCTCCGCCATGTTCGCCGTACTGCTCCGTGCCCTGACCCCTGCGTTTACGGTGCGGCAGACCATCGTGATGCATCTCGGCACTTGACATGCCACCGCCGGGATGTCCTGTCTGCCACGGCTGCGCGACATCCGCAGAAGTGGCACCGCCGAGCGTATCAACGGCATGAGTCGGGGTCGCGGAGGCATCGGGGTCGAAGACCGGGGTGCTGATAGGAGGAAGGCCTGGCATATCAGGAGGAGGTGTCGGGTGTTGGTCTGCGAAGTATGGTATGAGAATTTTGTGAGCATGAATACAACTTTAAACACTCACCACCAGCGATTACGGATCGAATATTCGAGCCCAATGGAGGGAGGTCGTTCTTGGGAGCGTTATCGCGCCCAGTTGGAGGAGGAAGGTGCTCAGAGGGGCGACGCTCTAATGGCATTTGGGTAGTAGGCCGCTCCTGGGCGGCTTGGCGGCCATGATGGGCGTTCTCCGCTGCCAACGAAGGTGAACTTCAAAAGCGCAGCCCAAGGAAAGTATGAACTTACGCATATTAGTCGGCTGAGCGGCCGTGTAGTGGTGACCAGTGGCAGCCTTCGTGGCTCCAGGAACGTTGTTGATATTGGTATCATCACCGACGAAGTCAGTGTGCGGCTGGGAAGTAACAGAGAAGTCGGACATGATTTGGGAGTTATTCTGGAGTTACAGTATGAAAGTGTTGGGTGAATAATGTCTTGCGGCGACGGCGTCAAGTAGATATATATACCTGGAGGTTCGGAGGGAGATGTCACTCTTGCATCATCTGCTCCATAGTGGTGGCACTGCATAAGCGTCATGGACGTCGGAAGGTGTCGATGACCTCTCTTGTGACTTCGGCGCGTGTCGGTGCGTATGGGTGGTGTTTTGGAGTCGGATGGCCTGACATGGATCCGGCGCTCCCGACAGTTCTTGTCGAGCCGAGCGTCTGGGCGAGTTCGTTTCCCACAGTCACATGACAGCACATAACGTGTGGCGTCACAGTCACAGGCCGGGTGACAATGGCGGCCACAATTTATGATCGTCGACTCGGCCACAGTGAACGTATTCAACAAATTCAATAGAGGAACAATGGCTGATACCATGCTTCACGGTGGCCTGACTCGCATGTGCTCCTCTTCCTCAAACCACCACCACCTTCGCCCACCCGCTACATCGTGCTCCCATCTCACATCGCATGCACCTTTCTCGAGTCCGCTATGCTGCCGTGCATTAATCCACCTTCCATTGTATTTGTGGTGCAGGATGTGTCCCTGCAAACGGTGAAAACCAGGAGCGCAGATATGCGACAGTCCTACAATGCCACCCGACCTGCGTGTCGCCTCCCTACAGAGATCCTGTCTATGATCTTCCTTCACCTCCACGTCGACTACGCTACCCTGGAGATGAGGTCCAGATACCGTCCGACCCATCACATGCTGCTCAATCTCACCCATGTCTGCCGCTACTGGCGCTCTGTGGCGCTCGGCTACGCGCGGCTATGGACCAGCATACCGGTGGTGGACTATTCGTGCATCGTCGCGTTCGCGGCGCGTAGCAAGAACATGCCGGTCTCTGCGCGTGGAAGGGTCTCGGTGGTCAAACGTGAGATCAAGAAGTGCTTCCGTGCACTCCCATTGTCTCGTCTAGAGCGTGTGCGTCTCGAATGCGCCCCGCCCCACGGAGCCGCGCCAACTCGCAGAATAGTCAAGATGGATCTCCCAGGGGAGGAGGCTCCGATGCTGAAGGTGCTCAATCTTAGTACTCAAAACCCTCACCTGTTTGCAAAGCTCGTCGAAGCTCCCAAGGAAATGCCGGCACTGGTTGACCTCTGCGTCTCGCGCGTCGAGATCGACATGACTTGGCTCGGGACATTGATAAACCTGACCTCGCTGAACATTCGGCACCTCCGCAAGGAGGCGCGGGGTCTCCGTCCTATCGCTCGTCGGAGCTCTCGCGAACTTGCATAGACTCAAGTATCTCGACATAGTCAGCGTGTTCAGGAACACCGGGCCTAGCGTTGAGTGGCCCCAAGATCTAACACCCATTGAAAATATGCAGTTGCAAAAATTCTCTGTCCGGGATGTTGCAAACCAATCTGTCCTTCTGCTCAAGACAGCCATCCGCGCGAGGATCCTGACCTCGCGATCACAGATCTACATTCACACCTCGTTCATATGGACTGCACTTGCGCTTACGCGACTGGTAGACACCGTATGCAAGACCTTCCTCCAATGCTCCCAAGCCCAAGGCACGTACGTTATCCACTATATGCACGCTCTGGTCTGCTCTGTGATGAAGGAGAGCGTGGGTGACATGCGCTTGACGGTCTCCTCCACCTGGCACAGCGCGCCGCTCGTGGCCAACCCGCGCGCTGCGTTCGCGCACGAATCTGGGACCTCCCCGTTCCCGATCACGTTCTCGCTCGGCATGGCGCACGCGGACATCCTCCTCCTGCGCCATTTCTGGCACACGCTCCTTGGGACACTGCGATCGGAGTACCCCGGGCTCCGGTCGTTCGGCATTGACACGCTCGTCGTGCGCGCGGACACGAGCTTGCCGGACAGCGGCTGCGGGTACTACTGGGCGGGCTACCCGACGTTTGCGCTCAGACACATTGCACTCATCGGGCACGCTGTCGTGGACTTCTGTCTGCAATTTGCGGAGCATATGGTTATGCAATACGTACCGCTGGGAGCCGTGTCCATACCGCCACCGACGGTGCTCCCGACGCTCGAGGACTTGCAAGTGCTTGAGTTTGATTTTCAAGGGAACCCGCTGGTCTTGGATGCTTTGAAGAGGGGGCTGATACGCCGTGCCGAGCAGGCGAAGGAGCTGCCGGCGAATGGTGCGTATGTGGTACCGCAGATGACGCTGAAGATTGTGG
>SEOQ01000579.1:0-18402 GCA_004679275.1 Dentipellis fragilis
ATGAGCACGAGCGGACACAATCATGAGCAGCGAACTCGAGCACGGGACAAACATGATATTTTTTATACAGGACAAATGGACTCGATACACGGNTGAGAGGGGGCCACAGAGCCGCCCGCGCAGCTGGGCGGCGGCAGTGGCCCACCCGTCAACGCGTCAACAGAGACGAACCCTGCGATCTATTCTCTTCGTATTCTTATCCGAACACGGTATCAACACATCGTTTTCCGTGCGAAGGCACGGGTCATCGGCTAGTACTTCAACAAACATATCCATGAGGACGAGATAGACAGCCAAGGGGAGCGATAGCATAGAATCAATAAACACGATTAAACATAAGAAAATTGAGACCGCAGATCTGGAGGAAACGCAAAGTAAAGCAGAGGCGATAATTATGAGGAGATAGGGTATAGCGAGTGATAGGTATTTGACCGTGAATCGTGCGAAATGCTGCAGTATTCGTTGATTTCGGATAAAGGCTCCTGCTCGAGCAAGTCTGGTACCTCTGTGGGCGAAAGTGGTGGCGTACTAGGGCCTTCATCTGAAGAACTTCCCGCAGAAGAGGTCAGCGACGCGAGAGATGGGGTGCGTGAGATTGCATGGTGTGACCAAGATGATATCGGCGTGGATGGTCGTCCGTGTGGATGCTGCAACGGTGGCGGCGACGAAACAATGGCTGTGGCACCAGGCTGGCGACGAGGCAAAGGGGCAATCTTTCTTCGTCGAACAGGACGATTGTGGACTGCAGGGGGATATGTGGAGGTGGTAAGAGGAGTAGAGACTTGTCGAGCGTCTGTGAGCAGGACCGACGTAGATGTCCGGGCGAGTTCTAGTCTTGCTGGAAGAGTAGATGTTCGAGGAGCCACTGAACAAGTCGAGACACCGCGGAAAGACGGTACTGCGGGTATAACAGGCGTTGTTGCAGTCATCTGCGCCATATTTGAGGAAATAGATACTTTGAGACGAGAAGGCGTTGTGATGGATGGTACTGGAGTTTGCTCGTCCATTTTGGATTTCCGGTCCAATTTATTGGAACGAACCGATAATCGACGAAAGATGTCCAACACATCATGATGCGACGGTGAGACCTTCGCGACAGATTTCTTGGGTGATGTGTCAGTGTGCATAGTGGGGAAGAACGCCTGGCTTGAAGAGGGAAGGTTTTGCCCAGCGACGCCAGAATGGGAGTAGCGGGTGGGGTAAGCGTGAGAAGGACTGTTCATCGATACAAAAGCTGTCTTGCGCTGCGAAAAAATTGTGAGCAAGTCGTGGCATGCTACAATAAATTTGCCTACATCATTTGATCGTGCTCCATCGTCCTGCTTTCGAACATTTGAAGTATCTGTACATTGAGCCTCCTGTCCGATACGGGTGTCAGATATGCCAATCCACAGGTACGAAACAACGGATATTCACCTTTGATGACAAGGCGCACAGCGAAACATCTGCCCTATATGTGACATATCCCAAACTCTGCTAGAAGAATCGATGAATGCCAGCGCGATGGTTATCTAGATGACAGGACATACCTCAAGACGCTTTCCGTGCCTCGAGTGCAGGACGTTCGATGGCCCCATGGATCTTGGGATAGTAGATCGCAACGATAAAAGTTGTTGGGAGCCTTGGGCTTGGGCTTGGTATACACGAATGATGGTGGCGGATATCTCCTGCAAAACTCGAAAATACAGTGCATGGATTGTGGATCGTATTGCATGACTGTCGTAGCGTGGTTCACCAAAATGAGCGTTGACTTGTCGGCAAGCACTAATCATATGCCGGCATTTGGCCTCGGATACGGCTTTCAGCTCCGATCCATAATGGCGGTACATCTTGGATAGGTGAGCGGATATAGACGGGGGTAGAGCGAGAGTTGATACGTCGAGTGTTGGTACGGGCGGCAAGGAGAACCGGACGGCGCAAGTGGAAGCATCTGAGGAAGTAATGTAGAAGGGGGTAGAATGCGCGATATCCTTGAAGGAGTGCGCGATAGCCAAGGTTTGCTGAAGGCTTCGGACGATAGAAGAAGAATTTCGGGGTAAGGCTGAAGGCTGGTCGGATGTGTCACACCTAGCCATGGCTATAGCGAGTAGGAAGAGGGAAGAGTAGGCGATAGTAGAACTCTGGTGGCGTGGTTTGTAGTGGATCGGACAATGTGCACGAAATTTGAATCGGAGTTCAAACTAGCAGCCTGCCGACGCAGCCGTTCATTGTTCCCCATTATGGGGCACAATCAAGCTAGTCATGCTTTATAATCCTGTAGTAATCCCGTCCGCGCTTCGCCCCTGTCTCCATACCTTCATTCGTGTCGACGACGCCCTTCGCAAAACATGTCGAAGACTCTACGTTCGCGATTCCTCTCTGCCGAACACCAGTTGCTCACATCTGTCACTCTTGGGAACGATGCCTTACGCGCATTCGAGAGAATCTGGGTCACACTACTCTCCGACCTCAGTGCCGCCATCCAGTTAAAGCAGGTGGATGAAGAAACCATGTCTGACATTCATGCCATCGTATCCCAGGTCGTGATTCTGGCCGATTCGCTGCTGCATATGGATCGCGATGCAGATCAAACGCTGGAAGCTTTTAAGAGCCAAATCGATCGCATTCTGTCGGATAACGAAGTTGAAGACTTATCCCCAAACTCCGTTTCCTCCTTTCCGCCCCATCCCCCACCATCTCCCTCCTTGCCGGCCGTCGACTTCTATGCCAATCCCAGCCTTTGTACTCCAACATCGATACACTTCACGGCACATCGTTGGCTTCTTCCAAATCTCCACGACCCTTATCCATCGGCTGTCGAAACGGCGTCGCTCGCGCAAGCTTGTGGTTGTGCGGTGAAGGCCATTCAGGATTGGTTTTCATCAGCTCGCCGCCGCATTGGTTGGACAGACTTGTCCCGCGAAAAGTTTGGTGGTTCGCGCCGCGAGACTTCTCAGGCAGCTTCTCGAGCGTACGCCGAAGATTCCGACGACGCCTTGCCTTCGGACATCAAACACGCCTTCTCTATCATCAGAGCAAACGCTCGGAAACTTCTTCAAGAGCTCGTCGCTGACTTGGATGGAGATGGTCAGATCACTGATTCGATACTAGGTATCCAAGAGTTTGTTGGTGAGCGTCTACCTCCAAGTCATCCTTTATTTCTCATTCATCTTGCATCTAGCCCCCTTATCTGTCGTTGAAGACGACGAAGATGACATGACGCCCCCACCTCCTATCGCTGGCTGCAAACGCACATTTTCTTCTTCTGGAGAGTCCGAAGATGGTGGAATTGGTGAGGCCCATGTTGATTTACGGCCTTTCAAACGTCATCGGTAAGTCCCAATTGCCCATGTAGCAATTGCGTACCCTCATGCAATCGTCTATATGCAGTCCCTTGAAGCTGTCGTCGTCTCTGAACCAATCTGTGCCCTCGACATCTCATAATCAGCCTGCACAAGTGCAGTACCCTTTCGATTGCCATGGCGCTGGGCAGGTCCCGATGCCAACAATCGTCACAGCCAAAGCTTCTTGCTCACCAACCGTGGACGTTGGACCCATTGTTGCTGGCTCGGCGACTTCACCCCGAAAACGTCGACTGTCCTACGCGTCGTCAGTAGAGCGTCCTAAACGACCCCGAGGTTTGGATCACGGGCCGCGCAGGCAGACGGTTTCTGATCCGTTGCCCTCTGCGTCTGAGAAGGATATGCCGGACGTCCTCTTTTCGGAAGATTGGCTCAATGCTGCCTTCGGCGTGCCCAGCGCAGTTGACACCAGTGGTCTAGAGGCCTCGGCCCTTTTTAACATTGGCTTATATGACCATAATCCGGCCACGCAGTCACTCAATGGAATGACGGGTACGCTTACATCTTTTTGGGGTACTTCTTGTAATCTTACTTTTCGTCTGCAGTGTCACCGACATGTCAATACGAGGTCAACGATGCTGATCTTGCGACGGCCGTGGTCAACTCGTTTGATCTATCATCAATGGGTATCACGAGTACCCCTCAATCGACTACGGGGCAGTCAGAGTACCTCGAAACATCTATGCTATCGGCCTTGGAGGAACCTTTCAATCTCTCTGAGTATCAATCGGTCAGCGACTCGCTTCTGGACTGGAGTCAATTCGACGATATAGTCCGATCGTTGGGTTCCTCATCTCCAACTCCCTCATTAACTTCGCTATCTTCTGACTCTTCCGCGTCATCTACTCTGGAACCCCTATCCAGCGACTCATCTTTGCAGTTAGGATATCTTCCCGAGGCCGATCCGACTGTATCGTTGACGTCTTGCTTATCAAATTTGTCAAGCGAACTACCGTCCTTGTCGTTTTCACCCGAGCTTATCCCTTAAACTACTATGCGTACACTTTCCATGACTATCACCTTCTCATCTTTCTCGCATCCTTCCGCCACTACCTATGCTTCGCTCCCCGTTATGTGCACCGACGCTCTTCAAGTACTTTATTCATAATGTTCTATTTGTCTCACCTCTGTTATCTTTATATCATTTTGCTCGCAATACCCATGCTTTATCCACAGATTCACCTACCCCTGCTTTCCTGCTTTGCTATGTTCACTGTTTTCAACTTATCTAGTATTCGCTATGACTGTTGTTTCGCATCTTCTGATATCACTGTATGCTCGCCATTCCAAACAAATACAAAATGCTGTATAGTCTAATGTAGCGTATGCTCGTCAAGAAATCTTATGCTCGCGTGGTGCTAGAATATAATGTAAGAACATGACGCTTTACGGTATACTGAGATGTGCGGTCATCCAACTCCATATTCAAAAACATAATGAGGTGTATAGATACAGTGAGTTACAAATGCTACGTACTAAAAGTTACCAAAGGGAAGCTAAGTATGTTAGTGTCTACCGGGCACGGCCACCTCGTCCTCTATGCGCCATTGTCCCACCTCCCGCATGGCCTCCGCATCTCCACCCGCCAACTCCGGGGCGTCCAGCAGACCGCCCACCATGGCCCACGGATCCTTCGCCCCGCCGTGGCGCAGGATCTCACGCTTGTACTTCTCCCCCGTCTCCCGGTTCAGAGGGTCCTTCACGAAGACCTTCTGCCATACCCGTGACGCGATGGCACGGTCGAAGAGGTACGAGTAGTACGTCGCACCATATCCAAACAGATGGCCGAATTGTGTCTGCCACGACGTGCCCTCCACGAACGGAATCAAACCCCGTGTGGCGGTTAAGCGCGCAAGTGCTGCGGTTGAGTCGAAACCAGGCTCCATCGCCTCAGGGGAATGGTAGATCTGATCGAGCACAGCGAGCATAATCTGGCTGTGGGTATCGATGTTGTGGCATGGGTCTTCGTGGTGGTTCCCGGCTTGGCGGACAGCAGAGTTGTCGCCGGAGTCGAAGAGCGAGAGGACGGTGGGTGAGCCGAGGAAGTGTTCCATCAGGATTGAGGGCAGCTCGACAAAGTCGGTTGCGCAGCGCGTGCCGCAGACGTTCTGGTACTCGGTGCGACCGATCATGGCTAGTGAGGTAATGTGAGCGAAGATTCATATATCGAGTATATAGACATCGACTTACAGTGCATGGCATGCCCCATCTCGTGGAACAGTGTCAAAACCTCGTGCCACTCCAGTACTGCTGGGCCCCGCGATAGTGATGGAGGGCTGAACTCCGTCAACAAAACGACAATCGGAAGCTGGAAGACACCATCCGGCATCTTGTGTCGGTACGCGGCCCCAAATTCCCGTGATAGATCGAGCAGCGGTCTATGCTCGGCGTCAGGGAGAAGATCGCCAGCCTCGTCATCGTCGTCCGTGCGCCGGGAACAGCGAACAGTGTAATGCGCAGCACCGCTCGACTTCCCTCTTCGTGCGAAGAGGTCCGTATATATCCAGCCAAGAAGCCCATCCTTCTCGTCAAAGACCTCTAGCTTTCGCACGTCGGCGTGCCAAACTTCTCCCGCTGACACATCAGCAGGTCGGAGTGACACGCCATACAGGTGCTGAAACAGCCGCGAGAGGGCTCTGAAGACGACCCCGAGGGTCAGGGGTGGAAGGGCTATTGGGGGTGCGGGAGGTTCTGGGGGGGCAATAGTAGTCCCTATCCCAAGGTTGTACGACGGGGAACGGTGGGGTATTAAGGTGTGCTTGTTTCCGCATGCTGAGGGTCCGTAATGCTCTGCGAGCATGTGGACGTGTTTGCTCCAATAATGTATCCAGAAATTGTCGCGCGTTTTCTACGAGAATCGGCAATGCAATCAGTCAATGCGTCTTCGCTTGTCAGATAACGAATGCGTACCTGGCGATTTCGCCATTTTGTCTCCCAACGTCATATGTGCAAAACTCTGTGATCCAACCAGCCGTGCCAACTGCCCTCTTGTGCGAAGTAGCGCTTCCAAGACCTCGACCTGATCCGGCGAACTCGAGTTAGAAGCCATGTAGACTTTCCGCCTGGGTTCTTCTTCAGGTGCCGACCGCATGATCATCTGCGCCTGCAAAGATCCAGGGTAGACAAGGAGGTCGCGCTGCGTGAAGCGGGTTTGCAGTTGTAATCTTGAGCCCAAGCCATGATCCTTGAGACCCTTCAGCTCATGTGGTTTAATAGCAGCCGGTGGCTTCGCGTTCGATGCCTGGTTGAGAAACTGTCGCCCGAGGACGAGAATTTCCGTGGATAATGAGACAAACCGATCGCGCTGCGCTGGAGGAAGGTTGACACCCGACTTCTCAAAGTCCCGCCAGAATATGAGTGCGGTCTGGAGCGCTTCCCGACTGAGCGAATCGCGGATATCCTGATCGGCAAGGACGTCTCGAAGAGTCTGTGACGTAGGTGGTTGATGAGCGGTAGGACCATACGTAAAAACTGCTGCTGCGCACCTCATACAGCCCAACGTGTGTATTGAGCACATTCATGTACTCGCAACATCGCTCGTATGCCTCGTCAGCGCTCTCTACCCATTCCTGGTTCGGATGTGCGTTCCGAATGAGCTCTGCTAGGTCGATGACGGAACAGAGCATATCGCTCAGTCTGTCCAAGTTCTTGACGACCTTCTTGAGCTCATCTCGGGATTGACGTGCTCGGACGATACGTTCGGTGAGGAGGTGGGCGCGGAGGAGCGTGGAAAGTGCCAAATCATGGAAGCCGGCAGGCGTCCCTAGGGAGGGCTGTCCGAATAAACCTGTCGAAGTAGGAGACGACCAACGAGGAGCGCTTGACGGCTGGTCAGAAGAAAGCTACGAGGTCGGAATCGATCCGGTGAGGAAGGTGCGACAGTGGCCAGACAGCGGCGGACGAAGTCGGGGGGAGGGGTGCGACGGCGGTAACGTTGGACATGTCTGAAAGGCTTTGAGAGCGACTTGGCCGCATGTTTTGCGAGCATGAATGGCGGGAAGAGACACCGCTGGACGAAGTTGTCGCAGATGATATATAATCCGAGCGTTCTGAGNNGCCTACGCGAGCAAGCGCCCACCACTCGTCGATCTTGGCTGACTCAGCACCATCCCCAGGCGCGTTCTCTCGCTGCCGAGGCATCGATGTCGGAAGCGGACGCCAAGAAGAAGATCGACGAAGACGCGAAGGAGTTCTTCAGCATCCGGTCGATCGACGAGGCCGAGAACTACTTCTCTGCGCTGCCGTCGGCACACCACTTCCGCCTTGTCGACAAGCTCGCCATGCAGGCGGTCGAGTCCAAGGCGACGGACGCGGAGCTCGTCGCGAACTTCTTCAAGCGTGCGCGCGAGAAGGACTTGTGCACACCTGCGGCGTTCGAGGAGGGCTTCATGCCGCTGGCGGAGATCATCGACGATGTCGCGATCGATGCGCCAAAGGCGCTGGAGCTGTTCGCGGTGATGGTGAAGGGCGCGGGGCTGCATGAGGACGAGGAGCGGCGGACGCGGATAGCGGAGAAGTCCACGGACAGCGCGAAGCTGCAGGGGCTGTTCGCGGCATCGTAGTAGTGTATACGTATATTGAGACATTGGCAGTGACATAGACGCGCTCGGTCCTACTTCACAGCGGTTAATGCATCTACATATTCCCTGATTCTTCGTTCATTTCTGTTCGTCGCTCTACATAGTCGTTACAGTTACAGTCTTATCTTGTGCATTGTTGTTATTACTTATCCACGCATCGGCTTTTTCTTCCCCTTTTTCTTTTCTTTTCTTTTCTTTCTTTCCTTTCCTTTTTATTTTCTTGCATGGGCTTTCCCCTGTATGTACTACGACCGCAGACAGGAGCAAAAGTCGAAACTATGTTCTGTCTGATCATCTAAGCCGAGCTCTTGCAGCTGAAGTGCGCCATCAGCGGCGCGCCAAAACGTATGCTGGGCGCTTCCCCGAGCGGGATTGTGGCCCTCGTTACTCGCGGTATGACGGTAAGCGGACACGGTACGGAGCATTGAGGGTTGACGATAGCGAGCATGATGAATTTATTATTATACGTGTTATACATATTAGGAGGTTCAGGGAGCGACGAACTACCCACGTCCGTGGATATGCGCTGTGAGTAGTCGACTACGTTCTCCGAAAGCAGGCCTCTTTCGGAGATGTCAACCCTGTGATTTGCTGGAAGTCGCGTATGATACTGCGATAGTCCTGTTCGCGCCACTGAGCGGCGTCGAGAGCGTCCGCAGCTGCAGAACAACCACCGTTAGTCAAACGAAGTAAATGCATGACGCTTGAAACATGTATATACCTCTGTCTAACACCTCGTTCTCACTCGGGGCCTGCTTCCTTTCAGCCTGTGTGTGCGTGTACTGCATTATCCTGGAAACAGAGTTTTTGCGCCCCGCGCGGCGCTTTCTGGCTAGAGCCGCGTTCTTCGCTTTGCGCGCCTCCTCGTCAAGGGGGCTTTCCAATAGGGTATCCTCGTCGCGGGATTGACAGGCCGAGGCAGGCCGAGAGTCGATGGCTTTACGCTTGTGTGCAGCCGAGGTACAGGAAGCAGAGGAATAGTCGCTTTTAGATGATGCTGAAGGCGATGACCTGAGAGGGGTAGATGGCGATGTAGGATATACAGAGCTCGAGTGGCTTGATAAACCGAATTTGGAGTCCTGGGCATAGGCATAGAACATATCTTCTGCATAAAGAGGGTCATAGAGGGACGAGGCCGGTGGACGTGGTGAGGTCCTGTGATTGTGGCGAGCAGAAGGTTGTTGAAGGAACAGCTCCGGCGCCTGGCTGGAAGGGCTGAGGGCCGAGTAACGATCGGCGTTGTAATGAGTGTGTGATTTATTCGTGGGCATTTCAGGAGTCAGAAAGTCTAAGGAAAATTGGTCCTGCGGCCTGTATTAAGTACGTCAGTGATACATGATTGTCTCAACTGCGAAAGCGAACATACGAAAGTCGAGGGCAGTTGTAGAAGCTGTCCTCTAACCTGAAATTTGAATCGACGCCGCTGTAAGTCATCAGAGCCTGCTGGACGTGGTGGTCTCCACGGTAAGATGTGTTGGACATTTCTATTGCAATGAGTGGCGTCAAGGTCGTTGAAAGATCGGTTGGTATTATCGGGAAGGATAAGTGTGATTAAGATGTCGTTAGGGCGTACCGGCGCCGGGAGCTAGTCTATGGGCGTGGACAGACGGGGAGACGGATATGGGAATGAGCCCTGGGTTTGGGCCGCGGGATTAAGTAGACGTCAGCCAGGTGCGTCTTTGCCCAAACTTGTCGCTACACAATAAACAATACGATTATCAGCCGCGGAATGAGTGTACAGCTGGCAGTACACCTCGGACAATTGAAGATAGGGGCTGAAGGAGGACCTATCATTGTGTTCGAATTCTGTAAACGGAAAATCAGTATGATGGAAGGTTCTGTGGAGATGGCCTATTGTGTAGACTTCTGTGCACGACTGTGCATGACAATTAGACAGCAAAGGCAAGCGGCAATCTATGATAAGGAAATATCACGAATCCTGCTCAGAATGTTTATATATGATCACCGGTCATCGGTGCAATTGTGTCGATCCATGCCCCTACGCGAAACCTGGGGATGGATACTGGACCCTCCGAATGTCAGGCTATGAGATCCGGTAAACGGTACAAGACACAAATGGCGAGCTCATATGCGATTACCCCCTCTGTATGGTAAGCAAATGATAGGATCGACACGTTTTCATTGCTTCCTGAGTCGACATCTCAGTGGAGTTTGCCCAGAGTATTGCAACGTTGGCGAGAATCGAGAGCTCAAGAGAGCCTGATGTGCCCATCGCAGATGTCTAAAATCTGACAACAACGTGAGTCACTCCACCACCATAGCGAGGCAGATGGGAATGAGAAACACCTACTAGTACAGGCTGTACAAGGCCCCCTGAAGCTCCTGCAAAGGTTTGTCCGTCCAGACCCTCGTATTTAGCCCTCAAAAATGCTATTTTTCGGACAGGTTTGGGCTCAAAAATGCTATAATCGACAAGGTTCATCACGTGAGATCGATATATTCGTATTTTTCGCCGATTTTTTCGCTCGTCCCCTACCCTCTTGTTTTACTGCTCGATAGGCTACAGGCATTCACCAGCCTACCAAGTCCGATCATCTATTCTTCACCAAGCAATCTATATGATCGAGATGACGCGCACAACGTGGCAGTTCATCTTGCTAGTGGTGAGCACGAACTATTATTGGCATCGCTTCTCTGTGGCATGGCCCGGGGGCATCGGGGTGTCCGCGTCGTGAATGAGATGCACAGCTGTGTCGTAGGCAATGTGTAAATTCATCCTCGCGGGATGCACACCATAACGCACTTGTACGCACACTACACCTCTCTCGGCTACGCCGTCACCGAGCCCACTCCTCCAGCACCACCCGAGCTCNCCTGGAACGCAGTCACTCACCCACAGCGCGCACGCGGCATCCTCCCTGGCAGCCGCGGCCGCATCCAGCGCGTCGAGCGGCGCATCGACGACAGCTTCTTCTCGATGGTCACCCTCCCATCGAGCATCGACCGCGCGAGCAATCGCGCGGTGCTCAGCTTCGGCAGCCGCCTCGACGCGGACGCCGGCTCTGAGATCCAGACTGTGGATCGCTCGATCTGCGAGGGCAGCAGCTCGACGCCCAGCGGTATGCGCAATCGCAGTCGCATTCGCGGTGACGCAAACACGAAAAAGGACGAGGAGTGCCAGCTGCAGGCGTTACGGCCTGCCAACGGCTCGGTGCTCGATATCTCGAAGGACGCGCAGGATCGGACTCATGCTGACGACGACGACTATGTGTTACCCCACAAGACATGATTGGATTGGTATGAATGGTATAGGCTGGGCTCGGACCGCCCCTAATTGTATCACTATCTCCCCGACGACTCTGCTCGTCCTGCGCTCGCTCGCTTTTTATTATTTACTGGTTTTTGCTGTTCGTGGTCCCGGCGCTGGGTTTTTTCCTTGTTCAATTTGTTGTGCTGGGTCTAGGTGCGTCCCTCCGAAGTCGGCGGCCATGCCGGAATGCGGGGGCGGGGGATCATGATATATGATACTCCTATGATACTCCAGACCTGAGACTGCGTGCTAGGCTATAGTGCTGTCATGCGGGGAAGGCTGGGGAAGGATAAAGGTGCATCGGCCGGCGGATCACGGGAGACCACGTGCCTCGGGACTCCGTGGGACTCCGAGTCGCCGCCTCGGCCGTGACTCGGGCTTTGCCTGTTCCTTTATCCTCCTTTNNTTCAAATCCAAACGACTGCNTCCGCGACACGCTTTTGCGCTGTCTGACGAGGCACTCCTGGAAAAACGGGTACAGTTCATACGTAGGACGACGTTGGTCAATCTTCGTCCAAGCAATATTTTCGAACGGCCGGGCGACCATAGGCTACGTAGCTAGGTGACCCACAGCTGCGGCACCTCGAATCACATCCTGATTCCTGATTCCTAGGACCCAGAAGCCTCCGTAAGCTACCACATCTGTTCCTCTAGCTGATGTGCGACGTAGGCGGACAATGGTTCATTGCGCAGGATCGAGCTCTACGGGGCACATCGCCCATTGTTCGCCGCACTCGGTAACCGATATCGATGTCCTGGGGTTCGCACGCCCCTGCGTTGCGTACTTAAAACCTGGGCTTGGAGGATCAGGATGTCGGTATGCGCTAGTGGATGGTGTATGTGGCTTGCGCTTGCGCTGGGCCACTTCGTGCGTACGACGACGACGACGACGACGACGACGTTGGCTAGTGCCGCATATATGCGCCTTTTGTGCACTTGACCCCCGAGGTCGTGCTCCTTTCTTCACCTCCATTCTTTCTCCGTGTCCTCCATGAATGAGCCATGCTCGCGCAAGCGTGTTCAGAGGCTGCGGCATATGAGTGAGTACTTACATTTTTGGATATCGTCCTACTTGTTAACCGCTTGCAACTACTCAGGCAAACTTTTACACAGTCCTCCTAATGGCACTGGAACAGAGTCCGAGTTGTAGTACGTGAGTTCCGCCAAAGTTGAACGGCATCCTTTGCGACGAGTAAGACGTATTCGACGATTTTTTTAAATGACGACCCAGCGAGTACTGCTGCAGCGCTCGGGTACTGGCTTCTTATAGTCGTATCATCGAGATGCGTATATGAGCCTTTGCGAACTTCCACAGGCAAGCATACGCGATATCCACGTCGTTGAAGGGGACGCCCTTTGTCCCCAAACGTGAGTTGCATTGCCACCGCCTCAGTCGATTGCCTAGACTAATGTCGCATCTAGAACTCAGCGAGACACTCGTATCTTCTTGCCGCGTACGCATGTGTTGTGTCTCAGGACACAACAAGTCTTCGAATCCGAGAACCTCCCGAGTTTTGAGATGCCGCGCGTACCCTGCGGCAGTTCCTCAAGTATCCCTTTTTCTCCTGAATAACGCTGGCGGCTCAGCACTGTCACTCTCCTCCACGCTATTGAGCCTATTGCACACGGAGACAGAGAGGGAATCGTCACGCTCAGTCCTCATTATCCAGAGGCAGCGCATCTTCAAGGCGGGCAGAGGACGTGAATCCTGTTATACGTGGCGCTGGCTTCCCTTCATACTGCGTTCATCCATTCGTGACGCCCATCGTCCCATTGGTGCAGCAAGTGGTGAACGGTCGATTTGGCTTGCATACGCCCCCGTCTTTGCAGGGTTGCGGTATTGGCCTAGGGTGCGCCATGCAGCATTATGGTCCGAACGCAGGCAGCGAGGCTGTCAATGGTGACCGGCTCAGTGATGACCATGCCAACTCACTCGAACGCGTCGGGTACGGCGGTGGGCGGCGCTGTGGTTACCCGCTGGTTGTAAACAATTGAGTATGTTCCACGTTGCGACCTTACTGCGTCTTTTCAAACGACGAAATCGTGTTCTAGATTAAACATGTCAAGACGAACACATGAATCACGAAGCTGACACCAGCTTCTTGCCATAGCAACCAGTTTGACTTGCACCGCGCCCCCTTGAACGCTTCCGGGTCAACAAAAGTTCACACAAATGGTACGGAGCCATTACTGGAATCATAATCACTGACGATACACTTCAACAATGGGATGGCATAGTTTGCTTTCGTATGGATATCCCAATCCGAAGTGTCTGCCGAACAACTGCTAGGTGAAAACATAGACTATGGTCAACTTCAGCCGTTCCATGCGCTGAAACCATTCACAGATATGACTCGACAGTGCAGTACAAAGGAATGAACGTCGCCGACTTGGCACCGTTGTCATTCCAGCGATCTTTTGGGTAGCCGCCATCGTCATTGAAGGGAAGCTGTCGGTAAGTCGTCAAGTTCCATTCGATGACAGCCCAACTCTTTACTTCAAAGCCAGGCTTCTTTTGTGCTTTCTCGATGGTACCTCAAGACTGCTTCCCCGGAAGGGTAGAACGGCAATAAGATGTTCACATTCCGAATGCGCAGCTCCCCCAGTTGGCCGCATCCCCACCTCCACAACCTGCAGCTCTTGCACTTGCCTCAGCCCGTCCTTCGAACCGTACATGAGATGACGGGTCGGTCGTCAGTCGTCCGCGCGAAAATAAATACGCCCTGGCCGTCTGGGCGCTCCGTTGCATTGTGTAGGTGTCAAGGTAGGAAGCCGGTTGTGAGCTACTCTTGAATGTGTCTCAGGGGATTTGATGACGGACTTTGTAGAAGATCCAATCTCCCTCTCCATCGAGGCTTAGCTTGAGCGAAAGGCAGAAAGGGGGACTCAATTGTAAGTCACAGCATTAATAGAGTCTACTATGGCGCTCACGTTTCTTGCTTCCAGAGACGCTCTTAGAGCTATAACAAACGCCTGGGCTATCTTTTCTCTATTGATTGATACTATCATATCAATACTAGTAGTCATGCGCTTAAGAGAATGGGGATTAGGCGCAAGCATGATTTTATCAACCATCGCCGAGGCAAGAGTCGCGTATTATGCGTCAGTGGATCCGAAATTATCTCGAGCGCCTCTGCATTCTCACATCAACTTTGTTTTTGACAAGGCCGATGATGCTGTGGGCGTGCGCGGCCGCGAAACATCGTCCTGCAGTGAGTTTCGTTGTTTTCAAATGTCGGACTTGATGCTCATGCGTCGACAGCGTGCAGCTAACGTGCGTAGGATGCGTGTGTCTATTGTTCTCCAAATCAAGCCGCCCGCCCGCATCAACGACAGTACAACGTAGTTGCACGGCGAGTTGATCGTGTTCCGGATCCTAGAAGATAAGGCAATTGACGAATTGACAGGTGATGATACGTCGAACGATGCTTCATTTGCGAAAGACGAAGCGTTTGTTCCGGAATCGCAGCCTGGGCGAGGTACACAACGTCCGAACTTTCGTGGACACATCTGAGTGGGCCTCCCGGTGCTAAACCTTGTTTTTGAGTTCACCCAGCGGAACGTGGGACTTGCCTTGCCATGAGTCGGTGTAACCCCGTTCTCGTCCGAAGGGCGTCCCGGCTGTGTATGTCATGGGGATCCACACATACACAGGATGTGAGTTCTAATCGTATCTGCATCGTATCTGCACCTCTGCGATAGTGGTGCAGTCTTAATGGTATGGTGCACCCATCCTAGGAGACTGGCTCTCAGCATCTGCGCTTTGTGCACACAGCAGTTGGCGCCGAGGATTCATATATACTTATCTGTTAACTATGTCAGGCGCTCATGTGCCGGAAACGGACAGAACTACGTCGAGTGGCCTCCCGCATCAGCTTCTGCTGCCGAATGCTAGTGCAGGCAACACTTGCGTGGAATCCAGAGCATTCGGCCCCAGGCAGGCCGCGATTCCTTCGGCCCATTGGAGCGCGAATGCACTGCCGTGAGTACGCTGTCCAGCATTTCTTCATACCATCAGACGTTATCTCATCTGAGCCCTCACAAGGGCAGATACCCATGTTGGGAATGAACACATACCGATCGCCCGTCGTTTTCCCGGCATCCCGACATGGCACTCAGACAACTGTTCAATCAATTCCCAGGGTGGAAAAACTTTTATTACGCTGCTCGGGACTCACGTGTGTTCACATGGTTTGTCGTGATGCGTCTGATTCGCTGAGATAGGTTAACGCCCCCATCCACGAGTGTGAAGGGTGGCCAACTTCAGGTGAAGGGCGGCCACCCATGAGGCGGGGAACCCGCAGTCGTGATGAAACGTTGCGCGATGCGCCTCCCTGCCATATGCTTGGCCTCCCAAGTACGCCTCCCAGTGCCTCCCGACGCGCTTCGAGAAAATTGGGGTTGCTGTGCCCTGAAGACCCCATTGCACACGTTTGTGTCGGAGTGCAGACGCAGAACGGAAGGAGAAGAGGTGATGTAGATACTGTGATCAGGACCTGTCTACAGCCATCGCGCAGGCTCAAGCGTCCGCTCCAGTTGTTTGAACGGGAACGCTGAGTCACTCCGAGCCGCACTTTGTGGCGATCTCTTCCCCGGAATGACGTTGGGGAAAGTTCACTTCCCGGAATCCAGTTTCGCACTCATAGCCTCAGCTGCCAGCGATGGCGGGAAAGCCGTTATCCAGGTCAACCGGTGGCAAAGTACCGGACCGACGGCGCCTGCACAGCCCTGCTCACCCAATGAAGGATTTGCGCCAGCTCAACTTGTACCACTTCGTATGATCTTCTAAATCTGTCTCTTTGAGCGGTCCTCGAAGACGCACATCCTCGTGCATCCAACTGCCTCAATTCTCTACGGATGCGGAAAGGCGAGGCAGTGTGTCATGTCTCTTCATTAGCTTGCGTCCCTGACACGCTTTGCTTTCCAGAACACATGCGCATTCGACGGAGCAAAGCCTGATCCCCATATTCATTCTCAGCTCAGCTCTTGCTTTGTTTCGATGGAGGAGGGTGCCGGCGGCGAACACCACGTTCCGCATGTGCAGCATGTTCGGAGAGGCGTTGAAGAAAGAAACGTGGTGGCTAGCCTCCGGGTCGGAGTTGTCGACATCTGATACGCCTCGCAGCTGTGACACGTCTGGAATGGGATAGCCAGGTTGTCAAAGAAGTCGAACAGCGGCCACCTCGAGGTGGCCGCTCAAGAATTTGGCCTCCCTTATCGATGATGTTGGAGGCACTCCCCTCGGCCCTGGGGGGGAGAAAGTCGACATAGACGCCTGCCTCAGCGCCTGTCCGTGTGGGAATTGCGGGAGAGTAGGGCGCGCAGGTGCCGGTCGGTCAGGTGCGTGTTTTCACCCCTCGCCTATTGCCGCTGTCGCCATCCCTCAGTCAAGTTCGATTATGTCATTGCTGATTGCTTTGTTCAGAATAAGGCCAACCTCGCGCTGCTGGCTACTCCGGCCAGTCGGAGTGCCATGCCAGCAGATAGGCATGTGTGTTGTGTTTTTGTTCGTGCGGTCGCCTTGGCAGCGGCGAGGGGCAGGACAATTGGACTCCCCTCTTCTCATCTCGCTCTGAGACAATTGAAGCAGGGGGACTGGCAGTCATTTGATCGACTTTCATCCGCGTTATCACATAACAGAAGGTGCAATCTAGAAGCCGGTGCCTCCTCCTGCGCCGCCTCGAGCACCGATGGCCTGTGGTAACCTCGTTCACTTCCCAAACCGGCCGCCCGCGCGGGAACGGACGTGAGAGACGCTCATACTCGCATATGCAACATGAGCTGACGCCACTTGCGCGGAAGCCATCAAATTGATGCCGAGATAATGGCTGGACGTGAATGCGCCTGCGCTAATCGGATCGTCGCCCAAAAGGGTGAGCCTTGTCTTCCGCGTGCCTATTTCCTGCTTCCCGCACCCGGCGCACTATAACACTCCCAGCTCCTGGTGCCCAGCCTCCCTCAACTCGCCTTCTCTCCGTCCCCCATCTACTACCCACTGCTCGTCCCGGGCAAAATGGAACGCTCCATCGACATCGCTGCCCTTCGATTCATCTACAACGAGACGCAGGCGAGCGTCACTAGTCGCGTCGAGACCGACGACCTATGCGCAGCCGTCTGTGCTCGCGTCGGTCCCAAAGCATTCCTCCAGTATCCCCCGCAATATCGAAACGTCGAACCTCTTCGCGTCGCCCTCGTCCACTGGGACAGCGTTATCGCTGTCCAGCTCAAGAACGCTGCGGTCATCGCCGCGCTCGCGTCGTACGTCCACTCAGTAGTCCGGGTCGCTCACTCTGTTGAACGCTCTTGCCACTGTAGGAACGACCTCGGGGCCCGGATTCATCTCGATGCGACTACAGACATCCTCATCATCCCTACGATCGAACTGCTATGCCGTATCCCGAAGACACAGTCCGCGGTGCTCATCGTGCGTTCAACATATTGTGTTCTCTCGGGCGTCATCTGATCCGAGTGGCACGTGTAGTCCAATCCGGGCGTCTTACTCGTATGGGACGACTCTCTCGATGGTGTCGTCAAACTCTCGCGTCGGATCCAGACGCACCTGCAGTCGGCCATGCATGCAAACGACGTCGTGGACCCGCTTCCATACCTGGGTGGCCTCCCATCCCTCTCTGCCATCCCGCAAGAGGGCATGCCGTCGGACGAATCTCTCCTGACGGCCCCGTTGACGCATGGCGTGTCTCCCTTCACCTACCGCGAACCCTCTTTCCAACTGTGGCCCAACCACCTGCCCAAGGCGTCGGCGACTCCTGACCTCCGCGTGAGTGCTACCGTCCTTTCCGTCGTCGAACAGAGTGCCTGATGCCCATCTCTGTGCCAGTTCGCCTTGAAGCGCATGGCATTGCACGGTTCCCCATTCTCCTCATCGACGTCTTCATCCTCTATGTCGTCCTCCCCATGGACGCCCGAACGGACAATCTGCCTCGCAGACATCTCTCCCCCTCCTGCCGAGACCGAACTCGATTGTTTCAAGAACGACCCGCACTCGATGCATACGCCAGGATATATCTCAGATCATGCCCTACTCCTGGGGACATCCCCACCCCCACCATCGTCGACGGTTAGCATCACGCCTTCCCGAAGTGTCGGCCAGAAGTTCAAGCGCCTGGAAGTCGACGAAGAGGAGGACACCCAAAATGACGACGACGAAGATGAGTACCTCCCTGCTCCCACTGTTCGTGTCGCACGTGGG
>SEOQ01000058.1:0-64374 GCA_004679275.1 Dentipellis fragilis
CTCGCACACGCGTCTGGGCGCGCACACGATCTGGCTCTCGTCGTACTTCTCGCACCGCGACATCGACCTGTCCTCGCACGACCGCAGCGCGCTCGAGTGCGTGCTGCCGTCGCTCACGCGCGTGCCGACGATCTGGCGCCTCGACACGGACGCGGGCGCCCGTCGACGATGCGCCGTACGACGCGCTCGAGGCGCCGCTGCTCGCGCACTGCGCTCTCGAGCTCCGCGCGCTGTGCGAGGAGGCGATGTGGGGCAGCGAGGTCAGCATGTGGGCCCCTGGGCTGCGGCGCGCGGTCGTGTGTGGCGATATGGCGACGGCGGAGGGCGTGTGTGGGTTTTGGGCGCTGAAGGAGGAGGATAGGAAAAGGAAGGGGAGCACGGTGTGGACTGATGCGATGCGGTTTGTGGTTGTGCCCGGCGGGAATCATTTGGTGCGTCGTCGATGTTGCTTTCCGAGTCTCGCGGTGCGAATGGGAGTTGATACGGTCGGTAGATGCAATGGGACGAGCCGGAGAAGACGGTGGACGGATACGTTGAGGCGATCGCATAGTTGCCGCTGGCTGGAGACTTGTTGCTGGATGCTGTGGCCGGGAGCGGGCTCGCCGTGCGCGCGACGACGACATGGACGACGGCGGCGGGAGGGGGCGGATGTCTCGCATTGGCAGGTGGTTCCCACGCTGCCGCTATTCGCTCGAGGTGTCGAGCGCTGTCACATACTCTTTCTCTACCCTCCCCTCTTCGTCCAGACTGCCATGTCCTGCTGCCCTCCACGGACGCTTGTGAGGGCCGGACGCCCACGTCTCTGGGCACATGGCCTGTCTTCTATCATCTCATCACGCACATATATTGCGCTTGGATATCGACCCCCCCTGCTACCGCTACTGTATGATTCCTACATCCGTCTACATAACTTACGAGTATGTATCTACTTCCGTATGGCCAAGGTCGGACCGCCGACGATTTACTCACAGGACTGTACATAGTACGCCGAAGGTCCGTTGTTGACCTTTTCTTTTCCATTTTTGCTTGCTTAGGGAAAGGCTCTGGATTTCGGGCCCGGGATCGCTGAAAACGCGCACGGATCCGAGTCGCTCAAACCGAAGTATCACCGTCACCCAGCTCAGAAACGTGCACTCCGGGTGCCGAACTCTGTTCCATTTCTCGGTGTTTTGCAGCACAGATCGCTTTGCATTGTCCGAAGATCTCGAGAAGCCCTCCTCTGGCGCCTATAGCCTTTCTATGCGCGCTGTGGACGTCTGATTCGGATGTGGGGGTCCGCGAGGCGGGACGCAGGTGTGCGTGCGTGGCCGGCTAGATATGCGAGATGCGCATGATCTCCGCCCACTGGCAGCGAACGCATACTCGCATCGCAGGTATGTCGTCTTTCCCTCCACCTCTGCACCAATGTCGTCCCCAGATACCCGCCCCGCGTACTCTGTCCCCCTGTTCATCATCCTCCCCCTCTTCCTCCTCTGCGCCTCCCTCGCGCTCCCTCCGCGGCGCGCCACGCGCCTCCTCCCCCTCGCCCTCCTCACCGCCATCTACGCCGCCGCGCTCCGCACCTCCGCGCACGACCCGCCCGCAGACTACCTCAACGGCTTCATCATGTCCTCCATCTGGCTCCTCGGCGTGCAATACCTCCTCCTACGGGAGCCATGGCACGACGCGCGCTACGAGCGCGGGCCCATCGCCGGCGCGCCCGCCGACCTGAGCCTGCCGAAGCGCTTCTGGTGGGCCGTCTGCCTCGTGCACAACATCCGCGGCATCGGGTGGTCGACGCAGGTGCGCAACGTGCCGCCGCGCACGCCCGCCACGCGCACGCGCTTCCTGCTGCACGCGCTCGGCACCGTGCTCGCGAGCTACCTCGTCGGGGACGCGCTGAACGTGTGCACGCGCCGGCTCGGGTTCACGCTCGAGCGCATCCATGCGCTGTCGGCCGCGGAGCAGCTCGTGCATATCGTCGCGTTTGTGGGGCTTACGGCGGCGCTGGCGAATGTGCAGTATTATGTGTGTGCGGGGGTGAGTGTGCTGGTGGGGCTGGGAAAGCCGGAGGACTGGCCGCCTGTGTATGGGCGGCTGAGCGATGCGTATACGTTGCGCAATTTCTGGGGGTGCGTGCTTTTTGCTTTGCCTCCTCTCCCCCTGCGATGCGGCGTGTTTACCGGAGAGAGCATTCAGGAAAGTGTGGCACCAGAACCTCCGACGTGTACGCCATCCATCCACCCTTCCTTCGATTGTGGTCTGACCCTCAGCCCACCCACACAGCTCGTCTCGCCGCCCGGCCAGTTCCTCGCGCGCGCCCTCGGCTTCGCGCCCGGCACCTGGCAATCCTCCTACACCCAACTCTACACCGCGTTCGTCCTCTCCGGCCTCATCCACGGCACCGGCGACCTGCTCGTCTCACCCGCCTTCGCATTCACNTCGCTCCCGTTCTTCCTCTCGCAGGCGCTCGGCNTCACATTCGAAGACGGNATCATCGCGCTCGGCAGGCGCGTCGGCGTGCGAGATGCGGGGTGGACGCGCGCGCTGGGGTACGTGTGGGTGCTCGGCTGGGCGGGCGTCACGTTTGCGGCGTACCGCGACTTGTCGATCGAAGCGGGGTGGGGGTGGAGTGCGGATTGGCCGCTGTCGCCGGCGGGTGTGCTGGTGGGGGAGGTGGAGAGCTGGGTCCTGTGAGGGCTGGTGTTGTAAGACATTTCTGGCAACTAGTTGCTGTACGTCGGTGTTCCGGGTCAAAGAAATGCGTCGACAGTCTGTTTCGCTAGCAACTTGGACAACGAACGTATTTCACTCGAACCATGCTACGTTTTCGCCCCTCCTGATCGTGCTGTCCCGTACAAACGCCCTCAGGCACACTCACTCTCATGCTATCGATCGGTGCGCCGCAGTCTCGGCGCGTGCGGCGCTGAGGGTCAAGAAGTTCAAGTAGCTCACTGGCACCCTCTTCCAAGCTGCCTCATAGATCCTGGACCGAATATTGGGTGACTTTCCACAGCATAGATTTTATTCTATGATATGTTCTCGGCCCATTTCAAATGGTTGCCAGCCAATCAGCTTCGTTAAAAATGATCTTCTCATCACCGAAAAGGAAGTTGAAGGCNTCCTNAACATANCATATCATATTTTTTATGCTGTGGAAAGTCACCCATTACAATCTATTATGTATAGTGCCAGTCACGGAGGCAGGGGCACCGTAACGGTGATCATGATCTCGTTGCGTCTGCGAGGAAACAAGTAAATTGGTCCATGGCCTCGCGGCGGCGTCCAGACGGGTGCCCAAAGCCAGATCCGAGTTCGGACTCATCGCAGGGTAAGGCGCGCCCCCACGCCTGCCCACGTACGCCGGGGACGGCGTGTGTGGCCACGCTGGGATGCTGGTTCAAAGTTGTTGAGAGCTGGGCATCTGGAGCGGAGTGGCGCGCGGCGCGACACGGTGGGTGCTTTGAATGTTGTACCGGTGTGTTATACTGAGTCTACTTTGTGTGGGTCCGCCGCCGCCTCGATGCTGCAGCTGCATCTGCCTCAGAGTCACAGGCACTGTACGACGTGTGGGTGAATCATCATGGGATTTCGAATTTCGGACTCGCAGGCGGGGAAGAGCCTGAGATGTGCAGATAAAGATAAAGACAAAGGCAGTCGAAGCAGAAGCAGAAGCAGAAATGAAATAAGTAACCAAGGTATTTCCGCATCGGGATGCACACGCCTACAGGCTACAGCTACTCCCCGTAGCATGACGCATGATGCATGAAACGCCGCCCTCGCACCACGGCGAGGTAACTGCGCGACGACGACGATGACGCCAGCCAGGGCAACCTCAAACCATGAACGTTTGAACCTTGAGCTTGAACCACAGAACACCCACGAGCCACAATGCGCCCCTTCCTTCCGACTTCTCGCAGCGATTCGAAGCACACCCCCCGCGACCNTGGGCTGCTCCAGATCCGCGCAGGCGAGGATAAAGGATGAACTCAGGGCCAGCGCGGCGTGGGCGATGGGTTCTCCGTTCTGTCACCTGTGAGAAGCGGATGCGCCAGCAGCGGGCCCAGCACGCACACTGGCAGGCTCGCCTGCTCTGGCCGCGGGCCACGGACGTCGGGACGACAAACGCAGAGCTCAGGAATCCCGTCCCGTGTCGTAATGCGTCCGTTGAGTGGGATCGGGACGGGGACGCGGGTCGTGGCGATTGGTGCGTGGTGCGTGGTGCATGGTGCGTGGTGAAAATCAACGCGCATCGCGCAACGCAGAAGGCGCGTGGGCCGTGGGGAGCAGGTGTATCCCAAGGGGAAGGCTGGAGGCCGAGGAGGACGTTGGCTGGCGAGTTGAGCTCGGCCGGCTGTTCGTGGGTCCCCCGGCCGCTGGCAGCGTGACGGGATCTCGCGATGCGTGCTGAATAAAGAAAGTGCTGGCCGGGAGGAGATGCAGGTGATGCAGATGAGCCAAATCTAAGCGAGCAAGGGATCCGGATGTACTCAGCACACTCAAATATTCAGCATGAATTTACTTACGAAGGCTTGCTTGCGCTGCGCTGCGCGATTGGCGATATCGCCGAGCGGCTAGAACCTTAATGCGTTAACGCCACATGGCGGGCTGCATTCCCAGTGGTTCCAACCGGTGGTGCAGACCGCCGCACCAGGACCAGGCTACGAGCTTGGACGACGGTGACTGGTGGCTGGCTGTGACAGCGCGCGCCTCAGGCTGAATGAATGCTGAACTTTACCCTTTGGAAATTCCGCGTCCAAGTTTTGAACTTTGCATCGAAGCAGCAGGCCATTTAACCTCTTGCTTGGCAGCATGCGTGCGGGGGCAGGGTGGGGGCAGAGCGCATTGGGTTTGCGCGGGTGGAGCTGCTGCCAAGCCAGGCTACGGCTGTCAGACAAAGCTATCCTGAGCCCCCTCCGCTCCGGCAGCAGACACCACTCGCAGCACATCGACGAAATTACACACCTGAGCGCGCGTGCCCGCATCCCCTATGTAGCCTAGCCTAGCCCGCCCTCGTCGGACGCCCACGTCGCACTACGTTTCGCATGCCACGAGATGACGAGACGAGACGGGACGAGTGGACGTCGACGCAGCTGCAGCGGCTTCCCAGGCCCTCCCAGGATCGTCATGTCGACAGCGCCCGCCCAGCTAGGGCCCGGTTACGCGTACGCGTAACGCGCCGTGCATCGCCTGACACGCACGCCGCTCGCGGGGCAGGCCAGGCGACTGTGTGCTGTGTCATGCGCCCCGCGTAAGACAATATGGCGGCATGATAGGCGCGGCGCTGTGGGAAGATCGTCTCGTCGCGCCCCGCGCAGACGCGCGTCCGAGTCCGCAGCCTGAGCGCAGACTCGAAGGCCCTTGCCTCTAGCTGGCGCGTTTTCGCCGACATTGATCTCACTGCGTTGCGCACGCGAGCGCGGGCGGCCATCACTTGCGCTGTATGCAGATGCAGGGATCGGGCCCGGGAGGCGCTGCTCCGGCGAACAGACTGCGAATTTTGGTGCATATATGGGGGTAGATTGGGTTGGCGCGCCGGCTGCGAGGGCATTTGAAGGCCGGGTGCGGTAGGAGCATTGAGTTGTAGTTTGGCAAATATCAAAGCTCGTTAAATGCAGGTACCTTTGTTGTCAATGGGAATGGAGCGCGATTGGCGTCATGGTCGTGGTTGCATCGGGAATCATGAAGCCTAAGCCATTTCTGGGTGGCCGTATTGCGAACATGCCTCAGGCTCCAGGTCCTGGTGACGGACTCGGAGGCGCTGGGCGTCTGAATAATAATGATGCAGGGAATTGTTGGTAAGGGCCTCCAGGCGGGGCGTGCTGCGTCGCGTCCATTCGTTCGGATTCTCTGCTGTTGCCTGCCTACGGAATCGAAGAGACTGGCTGTTGGACCATGCATCTCTGACGTCTGGCGCCAGCCAAAGACACTGGGACGTGCTGTCGGTGATCAGCTCATATGTTGTGTTTTCTGCCTTGAATAGAATTACTCACGTCGCGGGAGAAATTTGCAGCTCCATCGCTGACAGAACTGCAGTGTCCAGTGCCCGGTGCTGCACTCCTGAAGATCCGGATGAGACGTCGACGATATTGTCACCTTATTAAGTCATAATGCGACGATCCCCTTCGCAGCATTGACAAAGACAAAGATTATTATGGCACTGCGCCGCCGATTCGTCACGGTCATGTTTCGCACAACTCTATCAAACGCTCCACATTCCTCCTAGCTACAGACCTCAAACACTTGTCAGTGTCTCCATCTCGCCAAGAGAATCATCGCACTTACGCCCATTGCGAATGTCCATGTCACGCTGCGCATGCCCGGGCCCTCGCCACCTGTGCGCAGGTCGCAGGACTCGCCTTGGCGTCGGCAGCTGCACGCCAGCACGCCCACGCACAAGTACAACCGTGGCGCTGATCAAAGCGATAAGGCTGCAGCTGCATCCGTCCAGCCCTCCGACTTGCAGGTCCATCGCGTCCAAATCGAGGAAGATCGCGAACGCGAAGCCGCAGAGAACGGCGACAAGGCCCGAGTGGGGTGTGCTTCGCCCAGAAAGCCCGATGAGGATGAGTCAGTCCTCCGCTTTCCGTCGACGTCGCCCACGCATCGTCATACGCATCGCGCCCGATATCTGCATGCCCTGCGCCCCTTGACACTTAGGCCCACAGCCGGTGTGAGTGCTGCTGCTCGGGTATGGCTTGCCAAAGGGGCCGTTCAGCGACGTTACCCCACACAGCACCGCAGTTTCACCGAAGGGCGGAGGGCAGATTCTTGCGTGCAGAAGTACCCACCGTGGCTGGCAGCGCGGGGCAGGAGCCACAGTGGGAACGGAAGCGCCGTGCGGTGGGATGATTACCGGGTGTGAACTTGGAAGGACGGAGATGGGGCCGGATGTCGGATCGGAGTGCGTCTGGACGTTGTCTGCTGCTGGCCGTCGTGGCAGACTCACCGGCTGAATCGAGGAAGGCGCACCGCTTGCGCTGCGCGGCGTACGTCAAACATGGGAGCAGTTGGAGCCTGTCATCGCCCGATGCGCCCGTTGGAGGAAGTGAGGAGGTGTGTATCTGCAAGAGAAAAAAACGTCGGCCTAGGCGCCAGCGTCGAAGACACGTTCATAGCGCTCGGGCGGCGTCTAAGCCTGTGCCAGAGAACAGAAGCCAACGGAATCGGAGGCATGAGAGCCTCAAGGGTGCGCGACGGACACGGAGAAAATAACTTTCGCCGCAACAACAGCGAGATACCCACGACGATCAAGGAGTCTTATTCTGGGCACCCGAGAGAAGCCTACAGCGCGAGCGTCTCCATTCCAATGCGTCATTCTAAACAACATTGGCCTGGAGAAGCCCCAGAGGATGAGAGGCAACACGCTAGCCCAGATTCCCCTGTGTGTTCCAGGCATCAACGGGATTTCACACAGTAAGGAACGATGTGCCGACCTGCTAAGCCTGTCCTTGTGCCAAAAAACCTGTGTGAATATCACAGCGATGTATCTGTATCAGCGAGGCCTCTTGTAGGGGCTGCACGGGAATGCAGTGACTGCGTGTGAGGGAATTAATCCCAGTTTCGAATAATGGCTCGTACACCCACCTAAGTATATCCGCGATGCGGCGCCCGCAGTGAGAGTTGCGTCTGGCGGCCGAGACGCTCTGCAGACACGCCTCTTCCTTGCATAGCCATAGTCGAATGCAGATCGAAAACCTTATGTTGGCCCAAAGCCCGCATGACCTTGTCGGCTCCGCAGAATCTAGANGAATGTTAAGCAAACGACGCTGAGCCCTGGCAGCAGACGTGCCGTGTGCCTGTAAGCTTCGTATGGCGTAGCACACGGATTAGACCAGATAATCCAAGTGTGTGCACCCAGGAAAGGCTGTGGTTGTGGCTTCCACGGCCATCGACGGCGATTCGACGCGTACGCTGTGCGTGAGGCCATCGTTCTCGCTATTCCGAGCCCAGGTGCGGAATTCAGCATCGCTCGGCAACTGGGATCGGTACCGTGTCATGCACCGGCTGCATTGGGCGAATGTGGCCCCCACGATGGTAAACCCCGCCAACGTGGTTATGACCTTGGCACGAAGGCACGTAGGTACGGCGCTGGAGGAGACGCAGGTACTCGCTGAGGACGCCTGTCATGTCCCAACACCACGGCAGCGGTAGAGCAGGTGGGGGTGGCGCATCGTCGAGCAGAAAGGGGACGGTGATAATAGTCATGAGCTGGTTTCGATTGGCCGCTGGCTCGAGATGGCATACTTATCGCTGTGGAAAACTTCGGAGGAACGCTCGGCGATATGGTGAGGGGACAGGAGGGGTAATGTCGGGCTTGGGCTCGGACAAGGTGTGCGGTACCGCGGCGAAGACGGTGGTCCAAGAGTAGGGATGGTCTTGGACCAACCTGGATAGTGGTAAGAAACCAAGGCTACGGTCCTTGCACTTGTTCGCGAAGACTGGTAGAGCTTGATGAGCCCCTTGTCCGAGGACCGCGAGACTGCACCAAGGTACTTTTGGCAGCTGGTCCACCTGACTGGAATTGGGGGCCGAGGCTGACCGGCCGACGTAGCATCACCATGGTGAAAGCAACATCTGATGAGGACTTGTGACCTTGTACAAAAGATGCGCACTGAGAAATACTCACAGGCGTCATGTTACCGCTTTGGCTCAGAACGTTCACTGAAGTTAAACATAGTCACTTCCGTAGAACCGAGGGAAAGAAGACGCAGCAGCCGAACAGGTTGTTGTTCCCGTTTCAGCGACTCGTGCTGAAGCTTGATTGCGATAGAGGCTCTATATGGCGATCCTTGTTCTGGGTACTAATGCTGGGTACCTCTGCTAGTGTGTCATTTGACGTAGGTGTGAGAGATCAGCTCGATGGCCGCTAGATGACGGACACGTCGGTGCCGTAGATGCCTAGCAGACTCCTCGGAGATCGAAGTATGACTGTTCAGGAATTGGAGCAGCCTGAAAAGAACAACTTGGGACTCAATGGATAAAGTGGAAGGTGACTGGAGGCGGCCAATAGAATCCACGAAGGCCAGTCCTTCGAAAATTTTCTGTATGGAAGAGTGTCCTGAATATAGCCCTTACAGGATCGGTGAGAATGGTACGATTGAAAGACCGACAGCACTGACCGTCGAAGATATTACCAATGGGCCTTCCAGCAGAAATGTGTCGCCCAAGTCGGTACAAGGTGCCCAGAATTCGAAGCTGCCTACACATAATCTTCATTGACTTCTCGGATATCCTGTAACATGGCGGTATGGATGTATCGAAGCTATTGATGGTAATGGTACCGTCCAAGCTGGATTATGGGCAAAGGTTTTGCTTCAACCGCTAGGTTCAACTTGACGACTTCAACAGTGAGTGTCACCGCGACCGTGACCCTCTGGTCGCGTAGTACGTACCCTGACCACGTAATAGACGCGTCGTGATCACGCGGCGCGACGAGACGCGTCTCTCCTGACCTTTCTTTCTTCCTACCCTCAATCCAGTTCACGTTCACATACCCTCCCATCAGTCGCCGCACATCTTCCATCCCAAAACATCCCATCCTCTCCAAACGGGCATGTCCTCCTCCAAAAAGCGGGGTGCCTTTATCGTGATCGAGGGTCTCGATAGATCCGGCAAGAGCACGCAAGCCGCGACACTGGTTGAGCGGCTCCAGGCGAAACACATCGCGGTCCAGCTGCAGAAATTCCCTGGTGAGCCCATCCGCATCCGCCCTTCCTTTCAGAGCCGCCCGCCCCGCCTTTTCCCCAACTGACCGACGCTGACACTGACGCGCGAGATCAGATCGGACGACGACCATCGGGAGGATGATTGATTCATATCTGCGCTCCGAGTCCGATCTCGACGATCACACGATTCATCTTCTGTTTTCTGCAAACCGCTGGGAGCTCGCGTAGGTCGATCCGGCGCCAGACTGACATGTCTTCTTAAATCGTTGCTTGTTTGCTTTTACTGCGGACTGCACCAGGACGTCCATCGAAGAGACTCTGAACGCGGGCACTATTATCCTGTGCGACCGCTACGCATTCTCCGGAATCGCGTTTTCGGCGTCGAAAGGGCTGCCGTTCGAGTGGTGTCGCGCTCCGGATGTCTCACTGCCCGCGCCGGATCTCATCCTGTTTCTGGACATCACGCCAGAAAAGGCGAAGGAGAGGGGCGGGTACGGTGAGGAGCGATACGAGAAGGAAGAGACACAGCGGAAGGTGAGGCAGATCTTTGGTCGGATGGCGGAGGAGACGGCAGCGCAATACGAGAAGAGCAATCATGGCCGATGGGTCACTATCGATGCCAGCCAATCTCTAGAGGCTGTGACTGCGGATATCTGGAAGGTTGTAGAACCGTTTGTAGAGGGTTTATCGGGACCCATACATCGGTTATGGGAGGGACTTGATCAGCCATGAATATCGAATGACAGTGCAGAACGCAGAATGCGGATTAGCTGTATTCTCATAGAGTAAAGTAACATACAACGCCATTTCTCGTGGAAAACGTCGCAAACGTACGCAAGGTAGAAAGCAACCAACGGGATATCGGAGTGGTGAGGCGTGAAACAATAAGGAGTGTGTGGAGGGTAGCGAAAGAACCCGTGGTAGAGAGCGCCCAGAGAAAACCAAAGAACAGTGAATGAATGCACATTGAAAGGCGTAGATCATTGAAAATACATCACCGCATCCAATCTATGACTGCCGTGGAAGACGCCTCTTCTGAGCTATCGCTACAGGGGCCGCAATTGACATAGCAGGGTCAAGCACTCGACGTGAACCTCGACACAACAACGGCCAATGCGATCAGGACGCCCCAGCGCCATTTCTCCCAGACCAATTGACGCCATGACGCTGCCCATCCCTTGCTGGTGTCGCCGTTTCCTGGTATAGTAGTTGGCACACCGCTGGGCTTCACGACCTTCCGAGGGCGGATAGCGGCAGTGCCCTTTGCTGGAGCAGCAGCCGATGTCGATGTTGCTGTAGGAGCTGCTCGTGATGTCTGAGGCTGCGAGGGCGAGGGTGCGGGTGGTTTCACAGGCACACCCCGCTCCTTCTGCGCCATATTCGGTACATCTCGAGGACTGGGAGTGCAGTACTGTGGCAGAGCAGATGCAGGACGTCAGCATCGCCATATCAGAGGTTGAACAATAGAATGATGCAATGACAGAGATCCCAACATGCTTTGGTCGGAAATCTCGACACGCGATCATAGCATCGAATCGAGACAGGATAGAGGTAGAGATAGACCCGGACTTACTTCCGGAAACGCCTCCTTGAAGCGCCGGGATTCCAAATTCCAGCCATGACTTCGACCAGCGTAGGCGCGTTTGTCAGACTCAGATGTGGTGATTGATCCTGTGGTCATCTCGTCTGATAGCATGAAAGAGACCAAGCCAGTCAATCTGAAGAAGAACGAAGTGCAGGTCAGCACCTGGATGCTTCATAGGATGGACAGAAGAGAAGGTGCAGTCTGGAGACAGCGTAACACCAAGGCTTGGACACTTACATGGTTGCTACGCTCCAAGCTGGATTCCACTTGCGACGCATTTGACGATCAGCTCAGTACTATTCCAAGAGACACACAGCACGCACAGTTCCGGGATGGAAATCCGACATCGAGAAACAAATCTTCTTGTCAGGCTGGAAGCGGCCAGAGGGCGTGTACATCTACCCCAACCCGATGATAAGATAGCGGGTCAGCCGCACGAGAATTTCAGACGCACCTTGATCCCTGGGGGCTTGAACGGGTATTCAGCAGGGAAGAGTAAGGCTCCATGGTACTCGCCGCCTTCGAAAGGGGACTCCGGAGGACCTCGCTGCGCACGGAAAGCGGCCATCAGGGGACATTGCAGACCACTTCGACAATTAAACATACGATAATGAAGTTCCCTAGATCGTGGTCAGACCAGGACAGATGGGTAGATGTTATAGCTAACTCACAAGTCAAGATATCTTTCTCATCAGGTGCAGCCCAGACGAACGGAGGTGGCTCCCTCTGCATGGCGACGTACTCCTTCGAAAGCTGCGGACTGGGAGATTAGCAGGCTGACGCCAGGTAAATGCAGAAAGCCACATACACGTTTGTAGGCGGCCTTGGTAGCCATGTTGGATGTGATTTGTGGGATGAAGTGCAGGAAAGATGCGAGTGGGGTTATGATAGAGACACTTTGGAACCGTCAGCATATGCCGAGCGGTACCTCCGCCAACCAAACAAGCACAAAGCTCTCACCTGGGGATTGTGGCTCTGCCGGACCCTATTCAAGCACAAGGGCCTCAAGCCTCCAGACTTTATAACACGTTTGCCTTGTTCCAAATGCAAATGCGTACGGTCGCAAAGTGTTTCATACAGTGTCGGGCTTTGACGCTCGACCTGATCCGTGCTGTAATATTACATGTGCTATATGGTAACTACCGCCACCGAGACAGCAAAAGCATCCTCCCAAATCGACAACAACTTTACTGCGGCCACCAATCTCAGTGCGCCGTGGAACATGCCATACGAAGCACAACGGACATGATGATATCATACAAGTGAGCGCACGACTCACTTCTCCGGCTACCTCCTGTAGCCCCGACCGCCACCCTTCTGTTTTATCGCCCGCTTGCGCTCCCGCTCCTCTTCCCGTGCTTTAGCGCCGCGCTGCCGCGGGTCGATGACCTCGTAGTCCCTTTCGGCCTTCTGCACTTCCTCCTCGTTGCCCTTGGGGAACTCCAGGAGGTGCGACATAAATCCTCGATCATCGTCCACCTCCATGCCATCACCCTCTCCTGGCAAGTCTTGTGCTTCGCCACCTTCTGCTAGGCGTTCTTCATCCCCGTCTACATCACCGCCCAAGGACTTTGAGCTCTGCAGCTTTGATCTAAAGCTGCTGAGCGCAGCCAGGACATCTGACTCGTCCTTCTTCCGATCCTTCTTGTGAAGCCCTCGGCCTTTCGAGTACTTCGACAATTCCTCTTCAAGGTAGGATTTCTTCACCTTCTTCTTTGCCGGCTCGTCATCGCTCTCGTTTCCGCGTTTGCTGAGCTTGCGTATCTCGGCCTCCATCTTCTCAATCTCCGCTTGACGCGAATTGCTATACCCCACATTCGTACCCCATCGAGATCAAATAAACAGACGTGAAACGTACCTAGTTGCCGCCTGTTCCTTAGAATGCTTCTCCCGTATACGAGATAAATCTTCGGGCTCTCCTTTGACCGCCGGCTTATCGACCTATACAAAAGCGTTAGTTTGATACCATCTATCTCATTCATTATTGAATGCGACTTCAATACGGACCTTTTTGGGCTTCTCGACAGGTCGGTCATCAGACTTCGGGGTTTTCGTAGGTTTCGGCGAGGCAATGATGTCCGACATCGGGACCGACTGCTCTGGGTTGTCGACCACTGGACACGTCCTGCTCAATCACTGCGACAATATGACTTAAACAACAACCTACAATCAGGGCGCACTATGTTCTTTTTCTTGAACACAGCAGCACTAGATTCGCCCTCTCGGTCTTCGTCGGCACCGAAGCTCAAGAGCTTCGTGTCTCTAGCAGCACAGTGAGTAAGGAGGGCGGGCGCTTGGTATCCGCAACTGAGACCGACTGACTTTTTGGCACCCTTCCGCCGCTCATGCTCTTCGCGCTCGCGCTTCGCTTGTTCCCGTGCACGCTGTTGGGCACGCTTTTCGTCTGCAGTGATCCGAGGTACGATATCATCGAATGGGTTCTCAATGATTCTGATGCTGCGTATTTTTGGCGGGCTTTGAGCAGGTCAGCAACTGAGGGGATGGGCGTACTGAGATAGTACCTACTACAGTGGTCGACCGTTCTCGTCGATTTCTGAGGTAGTTATATGAGAGTTGATACGGAATCGAAGAACAGTCGGTCTCACCCATAGCGCCAATCTTCATAACATCTGCAGATATCGGGATCGTGCATTAGTATGAAACCCGAGCTGAGCTGGCATGTACGCACTGTAGATAGTATCCCCAACACATCTTCCAAACAACGTGTGTTTACCATGAAGCTCGTCGGCACGATCTAGGCAACCAAAGGTCAACGATCTCTTCTTACAGACGAAGAAGATCCGTGTGTACCTAGTGTTATGAAGAATTGCGAATCGTTCGAGTTCTTAGTCCCGTTATTGGCCATTGCGACCAGACCGCGATGCGCGAAGCGGAGCCGTGGATGTATCTCATCTTCGAACGGTTCTGCGAGCCACGGCTGTCACTGAGATGAAATGCGAGGAAGGGTCTCACGCGCGATACACGCACCTCCAAAGAACGACTCTCCACCACCGCCTGTGCCCGTGCGGTCACCCGTCTGAACAAGAAAGTCTGGTACGACGCTATAAACAAACTGAGTTGCGCGTCGCAGGCCTCTGGTTGACAGAAATCCTACCGGTGAAATATAACGCCGTCGTAGTAGCCTGAGGTGACTGGTCAGTAAAGAACACGCATGTCGAACAGAATAAGGAGTTGCTCACCCTCCATTGCTAGCGCCAGGAAGTTCCGACATGCCTTGGGAGCTTCCTGAGACGTCCGCCCGAATCAGCGGTGCTCCGCGAAGATCTCAAGGACAGACGCACCTTCGACCACAGCTCGATGTCAATGTCCCCAGCAGTGGTTTCAATGACCACACGGCCTTTGGTGGGAAGTGCCATAGTCTTTGCAGTGATTCCGAGATGCAAGCTCAAGCCTGCCTGTCACGGTGCTCGGAGCCTGAGTGCGTCACGGTCCCGCCACCGGTGTTACCGCGTTGTTTGGCTACAGCTTCTGATCCTAACACTGCCACGTGGGTAGCACTACGCTTTGCAAGTCCGAGCAGCTAACACCGGTGCGGTGCAACATGCTCGATCACGAGCTTCTGCAGAAACGGCTATGTCTGTCCATCAAATAAGAAGCCTGCGATGTGGCATTGCGAAAGATTTATGAGATGCGGTACTGTACAGTCGTCGAGTATGAATAAGAAAATATGCATGTCCTCTGGCCAATAAGTCCCGATTGCCCGACACAAATGTCCTAATCAAGAAAATCATGCTACACAAGGACGAATAGTATGAACTGTGAACGGCAGACATGACGAGATGCAATAATTGCAAGGATAAAAACGATGATACAATTACAGTTAAGATAGGTCCTGCAAGATGAGTTGATGGGTGACAGCAACAAGGGGCCACAGCGCCTCTGTCGCTCTGAAAGGTAATCCTCGTGTCAAAACAAGGACAAGTAGGAGCCGGAACAAAGTACTCACTCGTCCTCCGGATCGTGGTTCTTGCGTCGCAAGACGAAGCTCATTGTGAAAGGAAGAGATTGCGTATGATACATTCTTGTCATGACCAACGTGCCGCTCACCACCAGCAAAGCGCCAATGCGGTTCCCGAGGTGAGCCACATCATAGTGGAGATCCACCGGACCGTCGGAGCAGAACTTGAGGTTGCCCAGAGACAACAGTTCTGATACTACGGCCAGGCGTCCGTGTTGGATATCACATTCTTTCTCCTTTGTAAGATTCACTGTCTCGATAAGGAGCTCAAGTTCGCACTTACTTGGTAAAAAACTCGAAACGACCGATGCTGACTGCGCGCCTTTGACGCGATGTACCTTACACGAGAAAGTAGCGTCGCGCGAATATGCACTAGCCAAGCTTGACCGATCTTCGTCGAAAAGGTTGACATATCTGATGAACGACGTGAGCGCAAGGATATACACACAGAGATCGTTTACTGACTGTTGTAGAAATGCGACAGCCGCGCCGCCGAGTTCGTTCGCCTCGTCTGTTGTAGGCCAGTCTTCATCTCCATGGTCGACGCAAGGACTGCGGTAAGCTTCTGCGCTGATCTCCACAGCTGGGCGTCCAATAGCAGGATCGGCTTCAATGCGAAAAACGTCTTCGCGCGCCTTCCCCTTGTCCTTGCCCTTGCTGCTCCCTCGTGAGGCATGGCGCCCGCCATTTATCACGGGCAAATACTCTCCAGTGATAGCCTTCTGGGACGTAAGAGCGTCCGCAGCCAAGCCCAGCACGGCGTCATCCATCGCGGAAGAGTCGGTATGCACTGAAGTGTGACGTGCACGTTTCGGAGGCGGCGTTTTCGTCTGGTGTGTGCTAGATGGTCCCGCAGTCGCTTCTGCTTCGCCGGCAGATTTGCGGCTGCGCTTTACGCGGTCCAGGAGAGCGGTGAATCGCGCTGGTGAGTGTTGCGGTGCACTCAAAGGCGGGCTGGAAGCCGGATACTGCAGGGCCGGGCTGGTAGATTTGGAAGAGGGCTGAGGCATTCGATCGAGGGGGAGAGGCGATGAAGTACTGGCAACTGAGGGTGTCGAAGGAATGTCGGTGTGTCTCGCAGAACCCTTCCCTTTTTCGGAACGAAGCTGCGAGTTCGGTGGCGAAGGCCGCTTGCTGCTACGAGTCGATGCTGACATTGGAGGTTGACTGGAACTGGACTCTGCAGACCTTCGCGATGGTAGCCTTTGAGAGAGACGACTATTTGGCTTCGCCGAGGAGGAAGGCGCTGGCGAAGGAAGACCAGTAAGAGTTGGTGCAGGTTCTAAGGTATCAATGTTGATTGCATCCACAGCTGACGACCCTTGCGAAGGCATAGGCGACTGGGACGCAGGCTGCGTGCGTTTGCGTTTGGCCGGAAGCAATATCTGCATAGCCCGGTGATTGTGTTCGTATGCACGCTCGATGACCGCGCCCAGATCGGTCGTGTAAGGTTCCAAGGTGTCGGATGCGACAGGTCGTTCACTTTCCCTTCGTTCAAAGGAATTCCAGTTCAATAAAACATAAACGGAAGCATTTGAGTTGCACTCACCAGTCGATAACCATGCCGTCATCTCTGTTTCCGTATCTCAGCGACTTTGCTATGACCAGGAAAGACAACACTTTACTCACCTGATGAATTGCCGTGTTATTCGCAGCCCTCGGGCCTTCAGCGCGTCAGCCTCTTGTTTCGCCCAGACCGCCCTCGCAGCCTTGTATCCACTGGCAGATGATTTGCATGCGAGCGGGACAGGGGCGTATAGTTTCGCACCCGAAGTCACGAATGACGGGCCTGATTTCATAGACGGAGAGGGACTGGGTTCGTTCTTTACGATCACTTTGGCCTTGTCTGATGTGGATGGTCGCGCCGGAGACGTGTCCGCTGTGGCACTTGCAGCCGGCGAGACGATCGGACTTGGATTATTGGTTTCTTCGACCCTTTTCTGGGCTGGAGGCGGTCCGGATGCTGGAGGTTCAGGCGGAATTGCGGGAGGAGGCATTTTATGCTGTAGGGATGTCGAAGGGTCGGGATGAAGATGCCCGTCTGCGCCGCCGCGGTGAACTTGCCAGGACCTGATGGCTAGTTCGCCGCTACAGGTAAGTTCATTGGATAGTTTGAGAGGCTGTGTAACTCACCTTGGCTGGGCTTCTCTCTCCAATCGTTGTTAGCAGGTGGCCTAGCAGGCAGTGGGTGGTGCCATCTCCCCCTCTCCGGTCCCGATGATCCGCCTCTTCCACCTCTCCCTCCCCTGCCGCCTCGTCTACCCTTCCAAGTAAATGAATTGAAGATCCTCGGAGGAGCTGTCATTCGAATGGAAGGCGGCATATCCATGCGTCTGTTCATCACCTCGTTCGGTTGTGCATCTTCATGATGCGTCGCGTTCGGCAGCGGTGCGCCTCCTCGGGTACGGCTGTCTGGAGTGTTCTTGTGGAAGGCCCTCCATGTAGGGATGAACATAAGTTAAAGGGGCCTGATGGAGGCCTAGCAGACCCATGCAGCGTCCAGCGTCGAGGAGCAGCGGTTTGAGAGGGGAAATGCCGCGCCGCGCGCGTCTACGCGAATAAGTAGATGAACGGAAATGGCCTTCCGTCATAACTCCCGCAGAGTTGTTGCAAGAAGCTACGCCCTCGGGGCTCCTGAGGATTACTCTCACTGAGAAAATCATGTCTAACCATGGCATGTAAAAGGAACATGACGGCGGGCGCGATTCTGGGCCCGAAGTTCATAAAGAATAGGATAAATTACAGCCAATAGATACACGGTACGTTGTACAACCTCTATGATAGTAGGGATAATGTTAGATGCTACATAAGTTATACTTTTCCGTGTGTCCTTGCCAGTGTCGACCGAGCATTACAGCCAGCTGCAACACCCAGTGTAGTGTCCAATCATTACCGTCCATGGCTTCGGCTTCCGCCCACCGCACTCCGATACGCCGCCTGCTTGTTCTGAAGGCCTTGTAGTAGGTTGTATATGATTTGTCGAATTTGGGGCATGTATATGTCGAGCACGGCGGGGGATGCATCTTCGCTGAGGCAGTTCTCAAGGGCGGACCGAAGCTCCTGTGGTATGGAGTACAGGTCGCTGTACAGCCAAGTATTCAGTTTACGTGAAGGCGCAAGTTAAGCGGCCTGCGCACCTGAGATCTATATTGAACTGCGCAAATGCGGTCACAGTCGCATTGAACTCCGTGCCAACGCGAACGTAGACGTCGCTGACTTGGTTCTCGTTTACTGCGCGGTTGCCCCATAATCTGAGCATTTCCTGCAGCTGTTTCGTTGTTTCTAGCAAGGACGCGACGGCACGGGGCACATCGGCAACCTACATGGTTGTTAACAGTCAGTGGCTGGCACAAATAAAGGGGGCGGGATACTGACCTGCATGGTTGTTTGTATACGTCCGTTCAAAGGTGCGCCGCGCGTGTATCCCCTCGCAGTCTGCATGGCGGCGTTGAATAGTCGATGGGAACAATGAACCTTCCAGCTGGTCGACTCGGAGGACGAATGGGGGAATAAATGGACGCGGGCCGGAGTGTATGGAAGGCTCGTATGGAAGGCCTCTCGGTTAAATATCAGCGCATGCGCAGCATTGCATAGCGGAAATACTATTCCCAAGCCAGCCAGAGGGATGTGAAACAGATAACGAATTTCCGCCGGCGCGCAACGCACTGCTATGCAGAGGCCAACTTGACACGACTAGTCATCAAACTGGTTGTTGATCGTGATACCTGCGTCATGGAGCAGAGCATTGCGTCGGAGACATGCATGATCGCAGTGGGTATTTCTGCGGTGGGTGTGTTCTGTGCATCGTAGACCGGCGTGAGGCTGCGCTAGTGCACCGGGCCACATGCTCGCTCGGGGGCGTGAGCTTTCACGCGGAGAAGTCGGTAACCAGGGTGCTTCGGACAGTGCGGGGAAGATCGTCAAGTCCGGGGCGAGGCAAGGAGTCATTCAAAGGAGCAATGCCCGAGCTGTGGGCGACAGCATTGACAAGCAAGATGAGATCAACATCGTTGCTGTGCACCCTGGGCTTGTCGGGAGTTGCCATCTTGACATAGACGATGAAGAGATGCCAAGATGATGTCTGATCCAATCCAACAGGAAGGCTCAATCACATCCAACAACCGATGTGAAACGCAAATCGAACCTAGTTCATCTACAGGAACTTGACTCAGGATCCACGGAGCTTGCGTTACCATGTATCAGGGACTCAAAGGATCAAGGTGCCGTTTCACCACCCCTACCCCCAGTAAATCCATAGTTCTCAGGTCGGAATCACTCTCGACTCGTCCTTCACAACCGTCGTTGGCGACAACAGACAACAGGTCCCAGTACCTGAACACTCGTACACACTTGTAACCAAGATCATCCCAGTTGCATAGAGTTCGGTCTCCGTCTTGGATCTCTGGCCTCGACGTCCTTCAATATCTTATGGACCTCGTTCTTGAACTCGGCCTGATCCGAACGTTAAATCAAGTGACAGAACGCCAGCCAACAACAAATCGAGTACTTACATTGGAATTATAGGTGTCCAGTAGTGGTTGTACCTGCCTCCATGCCCATCCGAATTCGGACATAATCTTTTCTTGCTGGCCCTTGTCCGCAGACAGATATCTTGCCACACGCACTTGTATATCCTTGTTTCGAATTGTGTGATATTCATCAACGGATTTCGGGAACTGAGCATCACGACGCTTTCGTTCGGCCTCTTCCCGAGCCTCCAGCTCCTTTCGCCGTTTCAAAAGTGGCTGCGTAGCATGCAGATGTGCCATACGCAGTTCTTCAACGTGGTCTTCAAATTCCCGGGACAGGTCCCTACGAGAGTCTTCCATGACACGCTGCACAGACACAGGCGTGAAGTCCACCTTCTTCGAGTACTAAATAGAAGCTGTGGCGTACCTCACGGGCTTCCGTAAAAGCATCAGCAGGCTGTTGGGTGCCTCCTGCTGGAAACACCTCATCATACTGCTCATAGCGGTGTAGAGCATCATCCATATACAGCTGCCCTTGATACTTAAACAAGTTCTCAAGGTCACTCGTGTGTTGATTCTCCAGCTGATTGATGCGTTTCTTGACGCCAGACAACGTGTCTGGGACTTTTTCGTTCTCCTTCATCTCGGATAGGCTGGATGGATGTGTCACGAACAGGGATGGCAATTGTGATGATGATGACAAACAGACCTTGGAAAGTATGTGCCCGAATTCCTCAGGACATGCTGTGCGAAATCGTACTTTGCTAAAGCATGCCATTCCGACGCCTTGGATAAAGCCATAGGGTACCACGCTGTATGTCCGACGTTTGAACCACTGAAGTTTGATGTAGGGTGAGTAACCACCACTCGGATTCAGATATCTGGGCGCGTCTACTGTATAACGCGTTTCAGCGGCGAAACAAATAAGAAGTAGGCGGAACGGAAAATGCGAGTGGGATTATTGGAGAGAGTAACGAGAGAAAGGAAACCCCCTGATATGCCACTATTTTTCTATCCTGATCAACTAGGGGCGCAGAGGAGCGGCAGCCGACATCAAAGGACGAGGAAGGTGTTGTGATTGAGGACCTCGGAGTCGAGCCATAACAGTCATTACGCGCGCTAATACGGCACGCGTCGTGGCCAGCCGCCCAATTCGCAGCGGGTGTACCACATCAACTCCTTTGCCATCCGCAAACATTCTATGTGCCCTTCTACGCCCATCCAAAGCCTTCTCTAAACTAATTCAGGTCAATTGACTAGAAGTCCGACAAGTGTCGTAACGACCATCCTAATCAGGAGATTCCACTCGCGCACGGAATAGCCATGGCTAGCAAGAGGGATAGCTCGCTCTTCTCCTCGGGTTCGATTGGGCGGACCCAGGGCTCTCAAATCCAGCGAGGAGCGTCTCCGGCACCATCGTTAACTCGAGAACCCCTCACTGCACATCCTTTACTGTCACCCACTCCTTCCACGGTCTCCGTGAATACAACGACTTCGCCCGAGACCCAGAAACCATCCACAGCAGCGACAGCACCGCATTATGTACCATACACCCCGAGGCATCGTACGGCAGCGGCCACCACGGGCACAACATCGCTCTCAGTATCTCCTCAGCAACAGCAGGGCGGCGGAGCGACCAGCAAGCTGCAGCTGATGAACCTGAAGGCGAGCGCGCAATCTGTCGGTCTGGACACGGGAAGCATCGGATGGGAGATTTTGGAGAAGCTAGTTGGGGAGCATGACCATGCGCCAGAGTGGAATGAGATCTGGTCGGCTTTGGCGACGGGGAAGGTATGCCGCATCGTCCACTTCTCATCTGACGTCTGATGCAGAACATGGACAGGCGACTTTGTTGCTACCGATAGAACAAGGCAGCCACGGAAACATTACGCCGGATTTCGTGAAGGACCACATCGCCCTCTGTAATGGAGACTCGCGCGAGAACGCGCCTATAGTGACTTTGTCGGGAATTCGGGGTGTCCTTGCAGAGTAGGGGTGACCACATTGTAGCAGGTCTAATTGCTAACAGATATCCTAGCCAAACATTGACGTTTCGTTCGTCCTTGCGTCCTGGCTCTAAAGTCTTCGAAGAACTTCTCAATGCCAGCACTCGACCCGCCGCTCTGGCGTCCTTACCCCCACTTCCTCTCATCTCACCATCTCCATTGTCACAGACATACCCTACATTGACTGTTCCATCATATACGGCCAGCCTTCCTCTTCCTCCCCACGTTGCAACAAAACCGCCTCTCCCTCCTAGACCTGGTCAGCGACCCTCATCGTCTCAAGGCACATCCTCACGCCTGTCAACGTCCTTCGCATCTCTCTTCGGAAAGTCATCTACGTCATCTACACCAATCCCGACACCGCCGCTTTCTACCGACTCAGAGCATGCTGTCGAAGTATCTGCATTTACAATAGATCGTCGCATTATTCGCAAGGATGTCACCAAGCAAATCAACAAGGCTATCAAATTGGAACTCAAGGAGGCCCTTACAATGTCTGGTGCTCCGACCTGGATAATTGACCGCGTCAATGACTTCACTGCGGGGCTTTATCCCTTCGTGAAAAGTTCTCACTCAATCAAGCAACAGCTTCTCAGTGCTAATGGCAGCGCACCACCGTCTCCAATCTACACTATAGAACCCCCTGCTGAAACGATAGAGGAGCTGTCCCAACAATTTCAAGAGTTCTATGAAGGTCTCGAGGAGGACCTGCGTGCAGGGCATAGTCCTATGACGGCCCGTCCCAAAGGCGAAACTTTCTCCGATGCCCAGGAAAAGGATCTGCAGAAACGATCTCACGAACACAAGGACAAAGGTAGTGATCAATACGTCAGAGACACCTTGGAGGCCGTAGAGCGTATGATGTGTAGTCTTTTCTATGACAGGTGATTGAAATCTTCGTCAAAGCAGCGTACTGGACTGACAGGTGATGAATGTAGGTTATACCTTCAGCGCACATCGGATGATGCCTCCCATGATGCAGCGCTTTCGGACCGCATTGCTGCGCTCAACATGCTTGACCTTGGCTTGGAGCATCTTGGAGTTGATGCAGGTACTGCCGCTACTGATGTCGCGCTTGCTTCCGTCCTCCGAGGGTGTGGCGAGAGTCAGTCTTTTGAACTTCCATTCACTTAGCAGAATCCTTATGCTTATTGACATCTGTAAAGCGTTGTCGCAGCTCGACCAATCAGCCTGCCGCTGCCCCGCCGATAAAGCGGCGATTCTCGTTGCAGCTCACAAGATCCTAGTTGGTGCGTTATCTTTTCATTATGCCACTTGCGCTAGCTTCTCATGTGTTTTGTTACATGATATAGATGGTTTGTCACGCCTGCCGCCGATCCGACTCAAGTCAGAAGCCGAGCTCGAGCATCAGAAATCGCCCGAAGCGGCAGCCGTTGTGCATCCAGAGAAAGCAGTATCTGCCGATGACAATGAGAAGCAAGATGACGAAGTACTCTCTGAGCCATCTCGTCTTCTGACCGACCTCCCTGCGGTGCCTCCAATCATCGTTTCGCCAGAGTCCGATCCCAATCTGCAGATCCCTTCACCGGCTGTGGAAACAGATTCATCTTCCCTCTCCGCTGATGCTGGACTGGGGCCTAATGCGCATGTTACTCCGCCACCGCGCACCTCCTCGCTCCTTACGATGTCTCGGCCATCCACCCCAACGCCCGTCTCTGGTGACCTCATCCTCCCACTGATGATATACGCAGTTGTCAAAGCCAACCCACAACATCTGATTTCGCATCTCCTATATACGCAGCGTTTCCGTTACGAACGGTTTGGAGGAGAAGAAAGCTACTGCCTTGTCAACCTGATGGCCGTTGCTGACTTCCTTGAGAACGTGGATTTGAAAGTTCTCGGGTTAGGCGACAGTGAGAAGAAAGTCATGAGGTATGTTTTTCCTCTACCAGCTGCTGCTCTTATGGAGCTGATACATCGTATTCCAGTACGGCCGATCTGACACCAATCCCCGTCACTCGCGCTGCTCTTGGATCTCAATCGCCAACAACTCCAGAGGGCATCCAGGCCCGCTTGCGGGGGCGTGTCGAACAGCAAGTGGATGCCATCACTGGCTCAGCGAACAAGGTGATCTCCGGCGTCGTTGACTCCTCGTTTGGCGTCCTTCGTTCGCTGTTGCCAGGAAATGCAGATACACAAACGCCAGGGCTGTCTCCGGACCAGGATGTGGCTCCTTGGAACGCAGTGCGCCCTGGCTTTGGCCTTCTGCGTCGTGAGAGTGGTTTTTCTATAGCTAGCCTTGCGGCCTCTCTCCCTGGACGCGAACGGTCGAAATCAATCAATAGCACTGCTGCTGCGGAAGAGAGCGGCCAGCAGATGATGGAAGTCGCGTCGCGTCCTGGATCAGTCCGCTCCGCCTTCCTGTCTGATGCCGATGTCAGTGAGACAGACGATAGCGAAGAGGATGAAGACGACGACGACGATGACGACGAGGAAGAAGAGGGTGGTCATGATACCAGGAGCATACGGAGCTTCGAGAATATGATGAAGGATAAGCGTCGCAAGCGGGATGTCAAAGGACGCAAAAGCCTTACGGATCGTCTGGCAAGTATGCCAGGTCTTTCCAGGTTATCCACCGCTGCGGCTGCTCCCACACTAGTACGTCTCCACGTTTCGATGCTGATCCGGTTTTGAGTTTCAACGCTGATAATGTCGGATTTAGGGTTCTCCCCCTGCTTCGCGGCGCTCGTCTCTCCTGCCAGCGCCGACAGGTGCTACTCGGTTCGACACGCCCGTGTCTTCTCGTGCCCACTCGCCGGTCTTGGGGCGACTGCCACCTCCCAATAAGCGATTTATGGAATGCACGGAGGACGACCTCAAAATATCTGAGGTGGCCGAGCTTCTGAGGGAGTACAAGCAGCTTGTGGAGGGTGTTAGGGCATTAGGTGGCTTCGATGATTGAGCATTAGAATATCTAGTTGCGGGGTAGTTGTTTTGATATGATTCTGGTTGCATGTCCTTTAATCTATGCAGCGAACTGGGCTTATAGGCCTGTGATATTGAACCTTTAGTGTCTTGAGGCCTACCAACTTGAAAGGAAACCAGACAACTTATTTTCTTTCATCTTCATGAACCCCTCGGAGTGATCATTACTTTCGAAGCCAAGCACTGGCGACGTCGAGGTTGTGAAGCTCGGGGACCTCGGACCACAGGTAGGCGCGGCAACTCGCGCCACAAATTTCCAAATTGGTGCATCACCACGTGCAAATTTCCCAGCACCCAAGCACCTTGCGGCAGGCCCAAAACTCTATCCGGCAACACCGTCAAGACCCATTTCTGAAAAGCAAGCGGCGAGATGGTACGTTCTGCAGCTATTCTGGCGGTCTGAGGGATGCCTGGGACGTCTTCGGTGTTGGGGGCATATTGGTTGGGCGAGAAATGGGAGATTTGAGGATGGATGGCATAACCAGTGGATGGATGATGTCCGGGCGTCCCTTACATCCGTCATTCTTGCTCTGTGAAAACGTTCTGAACGCTGACGCTTTCTCTCTCTACAGACAAAAGGTCTGTTTAATGCATCGTATAGCGCGTGGAAGTACTGGAACTAACGCTGTCCGTGTTGGAATGGCATAGGTACCTCGTCTTTCGGGTGCGTACCGCTGTCCCTCTTGACCATACAATCTTTGCTGATCCACTGCCTCCTCTTACAGTAAGCGTCACACCAAGTCGCACACTCTGTGCCGTCGCTGCGGTACGCGTGCATTCCACAAGCAGCACAAAGGTTGGAAGGCTTTAACTCTGCGAAGAGCTCGTTCTGAAATTTGTCCTCGCTACCAGAGTGCGCGCAATGCGGGTACCCTCGGGCTAAGCTGCGGTCGTTCGAGTGGGGCCAGAAGGCCAAGCGCCGAAAGACCACTGGTACCGGCAGGATGCGGTACCTCAAGGATGTGTCCAGGCGCTTCAAGAATGGCTTCAGGTGTGTACTGACATCTTGAGATGGGTCCAGCGATTGTCTTAATTTTGCCTATCCAGGGAGAACACTGTTGCTAAGAAGACCGTCCGTGCCGCAGCTTCGTCCGCATAAGGGGTGGTGGATACATCGTCTATGCTTTCTCTTGTCACGCCCTAGCTTTCCTCCTCCTCCGATGCACAAAATACATGACCCATGCCATGCCCGGCTATGCATGCCCCCTTTGTTGTATAAGACATCGCGTGAATGTGTAAAAACCTCCCAGGATGCAGCTGAGTACTTTCCATTCCACTCCTTGATGCAGGGCGTACTATGACAAGTGTGTCTTCGTTCTAAATTTTATTGTGTCGCGGCTACTCCATGCGTGATTGACTGGAAGGTAGCTTTACAGATGACAGATGTACAGCCCAGTCCACAATCGGTATCGTAGAAGCTGCGACCGAGAACCACGTGGGAAGATAGGCGCCGGCTATTATTTCTGCTCTAGGCTGTCCTTGTCCTTGTCTATTGTCTTGTCTCTTGCCGCGTACCTGACAGAAGGTCAAAATCATGCGACTTCGCACAACTCATCTGTGGCCGGTGGCTCAAGACTGCCTCTTTTGGCATAATGAGACAATGGTATTGTTCTGCATTTGTGTCCCCGGCCACCAGTGGCTCACAAGGATCATTTAAACAGATAGCGAGTTGCACTCCTGATCATCTCTTGATTCCATCGAAATCCCCCACGATCCATCCGGCATGGCACCCTCACTCCGCTCTTCGACCCACCCCAGCCCACTCCCTATGCGTAAGAAGGAACCGACGCTGGCGTCGGTGTCATCCATTGTGGCAACTGGGTCGCGTGCAGTGAGCTCGCTGAGCGACACCACCAGCAGTCTCAAGGCCGCGAGCTTGTTTCGCAAGAGCGCGAAACATGATGGCCAGCCGTCGTGGTCGCTGGCGACGGTGTCGAGTAGGAAACGCAGCCGCCAGGAGACTTCTGATGAAAACGCCGACACACTACCCGACAGGAAGCCCCGTGTCCGGCAGCGTCTCATCTCCAAAGCGTCGGTGGAGACCATCCGGGAGAAGAAAAGCTCTCGTCAGGCTGCAGAGGTCGTTTCTCAGTCCTCACAACCCTTCCGGAATTCGCTTTCAAGGCAGTCCAGCACCCGCACACTGCGTGGCGAAGACTCGACTGGACCGAAGCCCCTTGCCAGGTCGTCATCCGTCAACATGACCGATTCTGCTCCACGCACCTGCGGCGCGTCGGAACTGTCAGCTTCAGCAAGCTTGACAGGCAGGCCATTCTGGACGAAGCGAAGAATATTATGGAATCGTCGTGCCCTTCGCAGAATCCATCCGCCAGCCATTTGACCCAGCGCATGCTTCGGCGATCCCACTCCCAGGTCCACATTCCCCGTCCGCAGACAATGGCAGAGTGCATGGCTGCCGAAGTCCCGCCTCCGCATGCGTATACCTCGTTGTACTCGTCAAATGCAGGATACGCCAACTACGAGTGGAACCCTATCCGGTTGTTGCGCTTAGACTCCCTGCCGCAGCGGTCGAGCACGAGGGCAGAGCTGAATCGCTTTGACCTTAAACTGTCTCTATACGAGAAGCATGTCGAGCTCTGGGACAAGCCGCAAGGGTAAGTGTGGTTATCCCCGGTCCGATTTGAATCTCGACTCACGTAGATGATGTGCAGATCCACGTATGGCTGGAAAGGGCTGCTGGTCTTGACGGACAGACAGGTCTCCGCATCCACGCTGCCTGAAATGCCGTATGTCGAGATCCGCCTCGACTGCCGCACCCATACATACGATGGCCCGTTCTCTGCCGAGAGCAACGACCTTCCCGCCTTCACCATAGGCTTCGGCGGTGTCAGTGTCGACCCAGCCAACACCGACGACATGCCCCACTGCATGACCCCAGACGATGGGATCGTGGTGGAACGGGGGTGGAAGGAGAACAGAAACGTCACATTGCCTCGCCAGAGACAGTGGTACGTCAAGTTCTGGGTGCCCGTCCCGATGGCGCTGTTTAGGAAGGTCGAGATGCGGATGTTCAAGGTGAAGGCGATGGCAAGTGTCGTGGACGACAAGACTTGCAGGAGGACCCTCATCTATTCGGGCGTCGAGCTTGGGGATATCTCTCATTTGAGGAAGCAGAGGGATATGGATCGTGCAGTGTCCCAGAAGTAGGGGACCGTGTTCGGGTATTCTTATTTGGGTTATTGGTTTGTAACAATAAGTANTGCAGGGCAGACATGTGGAACAACACTCCTTCAGCTTTAGCGTTATGTAGCAATTGATTCTCGATCCTTTACGGCCTGTAGAAATTGCGGCTCCTTTCCTGTCACAGCTATTTACAAAAGATAGGCCGCATCAACACAAAATTAACGTAAACGACGCGATCAATTATTTGGGTCGGCGACTCTTGAATAGAGACACCGACAGGTGCACGCCACCGCGGCAACGACGGCATCCGCCCACAAGCACTTCCGGTTACATCTCCGCACGTATTTGGACATCAGTCGCTACTGTAAGAGTCTAATTCTTACGAAAGCGGCCTATCGTTTTGTAAACAGCTGCAATGCCATGAGCCCAAGGCCAGGCGCGCGGGGTATGAATTATGAAACTCTAAGGAGGAAGGAGGCCAGGACGGACCATGGGGCTATGTTTTACTTCCAGCACACGCTCCACCTGGAGGACCCGACCAGACTTCAAACAGGCTGTTCTTCTTTGTTTTAGGCAGCCTGGCCCGTCCAGGCTCAGCGCTCCGACGCAGGCCAGGCTGCGGCGAGACGACTATTGGCCATGTTCGTCCGCCTGCGTGCCCACGCTTTTGTCGCCGTTCAGATCCGGAAATGTACCGAGTGGAGGCTGCACTGCAGCTCCACGACGTCGGGATCGGGGATGCAGGCTGCATCCCGTTTATCACCGGGGCAAGAGCCCGGTGGTGACTGGCACGCGCAGCGCGAGTGGGGCCTGCGGGCGGCTGCAAGCCACTACGCCCGCCCGGTCTCCACGATCCCTGGCACCGCTTGGTTTGAGACCTATGTGGGCTTTACTTGGGTCTCCACCGTGACGACATGGGCCCGGTCTGGCCCATACTACAATGCAGGTACTAATACCCTCCACTTCAAGGGCTTGGAGCACCTTTCTCCCATACTATACTCTTTATGTCGCATCCACTATTGTCTACAGAGGAAGTGCGCGACGCAGCGCGCGAGGACGTGACAGTAAGTGGGGAAGAACTGATCATATCCAAAGCTGTCGTACGCCCTTCATTCACCGTCCTACGACTGGCAGGCTCCATCGTGCCACACACTCACGCGTTTCCCTGACTAGCTATGGCGGAACGACATGCCTTCCTTTCGCGGGTTCGGCGTCGGCGCTGATCCTGCTAACGTTGCAGTCACCATCCACCGCAGAAGTTCTGGCGTCACCGAGCCGAATGACCTCGAGTCCTCCGTTCCTCCCGTACATCGTGGCATTGCATGTCATCCGCGTCAACCAGGACCCTCCAGCAACGCCGACAACTGCAGATTTTCCACCCGACTCCCCCATCTCGTCCCACTTCGCCTGGGCAGCTCCACCGACATTGTTTTCCATGACAGATGACGTCGCCACGGCCGCGAAGGAGGGCGGCTTTTTCGTATCAGCACCTGCGGAGAGAGAGGATGCGTTAGAGCTCTCGGCGTGGCATGGGCCAAGGTGGGGGAGCTTGCGGAATGGGTTGGACGACATGATCGACTACGTTGCTGTTGTGGAGTTCGAGGGTGGCGTATTTTTGAAGAGTCAGAGGCAGAGGTTGCAGATCGTGCATTAGCCTCCGCACAACCAAAATTTAGGATGTCGTTCAAGTTATGGTCTTCTCGTCTCAGCCTATATTCATGTATTAATATTAATGCTGTACGATCTTTCATCCCCTACAAACGTTTGTAGCTCTACCATATATGCGCGGCTCTTTATCGACGTACTCAGTCTATGCTATAGACGTTCCAGAACCACCGTTGACAGATCCGCAGCAAGAAGCCAAGGTTCCACTCTACCACGCCTTTCATATTTTCTTTCCTGACGTGCACGACATCATGCAGTAGCATCATTACACGCCGGCTGTGAGAATTGTAGAAATGTAAATATGACAATGGGGATAGTTGACATATCAGCGCTTCAGCATCGAAGCCCTGGCACGGAGAGCTCTGCCACAAAATGATCAAGCATGGAATCTCTTCATCCAGCGGCGGAGGTCCGTGAGAGCGCCCAAAGCGGTTCCATACGAACGTGACGGAGTGGGAGATTCCATGCGAGGAGACGGTGAATAGAGGTTCGTGCTCGAAGTGGAAGCGGACCACGTTGTCGTCGTTGGAGATGCGATCGATCCCACGATGGGGTAGCAGCTTCCGAGTAGGTGGCCAGCGAGGGGGAAGACACGGACAGGACAGCGGGGTGGGGCACCGAGAGCGTCTTATGGAGATCAGAAAAGCAGTCGGGGACTCCGAAGAGCGCGAGTCCAGTGGGGGGAGCGCCGGGAGAGGGGGGGAGACATCGACGCTGCGGACGGTGCAGAGGGGGCGGTCGCAGCAGAAGAGTCACACAATGACAAGGCATCACCAATAGATGTTGCCACAAAAGAAGAAGGTGCTTGAAACGTGTAATCCGGGAAGGTATCAGGATCTACAGGATCAGCACCATCAAGGGTGAAGCAGAGGTTGTCGCGCTCTGCGGCCTTGATCTCAGCCATAAGCGCAGCCATGTTGGGTGTCCAGGGGGCTCCAATTTCCAGATGCGCCAGACGGTCCCAATCGCTGAAAAGCGTCAATACCGAAGACGTAGGAAAGAAAATATCAGTGACTTACATCCCGCGGAAGTATCTGTGCCCCTTCACGGCACCAGGCCTGAGGCGATCCTTGGGATCCTTCTGCAGTACGTGGAAGATGAATAGCTGTGTGTGGATGTCGACCGTATCGCGAAGCATGAAGACGACCGGGTCGTGCAGGATGCTCTCTTGCAAGTCGTCAAAGTCGTCTCTGAAAAGTTTCCGCCCACAGAGCATCTCGAATAGCATAACTCCGAGAGCCCAAAAATCGACCTCGAAGCCGTAAGATCTCCCCTGGAAGATCTCGGGGGCGGAGTACACACCGCCACAAGATTGATCTTGGAGTAACGGTGGCCTGGAATTGAATGAGCGATGCTTTGACATGCCAAAGTCACCAATGACAGGATATCTATTGGCATTGATGAGGACGTTCTCGGGCTTGAGATCGCGGTGGATGATGCCAAGCCCGTGAAGCGTTTCCAATGCGAGGACCTATGGAGTACTGAGAAAGATGAGAGCTCGATGGTGTGAGACCCTCGTACCAAGTTCGCTGTATAAAAGAGGGCATGTTGCGGCCGGAGTCGGCCGCACTTGTTCATCTGCCCCCTGAGGTCGCCGCCAGCCATGAATTGCTTGAACAACATGTCAGAATTTAAATCGAAGAGGGGCGGAGACATGTACTAACAGTGACGTGGTAGAAGCACTCCGAATCGTGGAAGCTCGCCTCCAGGTGCAGAAGACCAGCACGATCGCGAACCTTGAGAAGTGCGCGTTGCTCTTGCAACAGCATCTCGATGGCGTCGGTGTCGAGAAACTCTCTCTCCATCTTCTTGATGGCAAACAGCCTGTGCGTGAATCTGTGCTTTGCCAGATACACAACACCGCTGTCGCCGAAGCCGAGCTTCCTGATGGCCAGAAAGTCTTGCAGTCCAACTTGCGACGGGTGGACTACAGTCTGTAATTCACCGCATGGCCCTTGGTCATACATGGCGTCAAAGGGATGCTCAAGAAATTGGGGTTCCCCTTCTTCGTCTCGGATAGTAGGAGAATCGACGTTGCGCTGAAAAAAGCCAGATTTCTGAGCGGTGGAGCTATATAGAGAAGCGATAGGCATACCATATTCTTGAATATAGCTGGAGACTCATCGGAGATTAGATGGACATGATTTGGCTTCTGGAAGGCTGGGAGGAAGCGAGCGACAGGCTTCTGCAAGAACATCCTGACCGAGTCGGATTGCCCAAGGAATACTTGGGGACTTCTAGGAGCTGGATTCTTGAGGAGTCACAGGGATGAGATGCTGAGAGTATCAAAGGCCTACGAAAGAAAGCGAGGAACCGAGAGGACTGAAGAAATCTCTATTGCATCTTAGACTGAAGGCTGACAGTGGGCTGGCAAGGTGGAGCCGACAAGAAAGAGTTGATACTGTGGTATGTTTTGAGGGTATTTCTACGAACATTGCATGTACTGGCGACCAGCTGGGTCACTATATCGCAGTGACGGACGTGTGTATGGCACGAGTCGAGCATATGTTGTTAACAGACCAGCACGATGCGCGGTACACGTGCGCGATGGAAAGTGAACATGTGATCGCGTCTCCGATCGGCACGGCGGCAACGAGCTCGAGCTTCATTCAATTCCTGTCTCGAGCTCATCGTCAAGCTCTTTGGTGCCAGACAGCGTCCACCCACTCATCCACCGGCCGCCGATGCAGATAAACGTGATCTTTCATCGGCGCTACTTACAAGCTACTCGCTCTGGGCCTTGCTCTCGCCATCGTTCCTACAGCAGTCCGCATGCAACCATCGCGAGATGTGGGTCAGTCCGGTTTCTTGTCGCGCTGCGTGCTAGGAACACGCAGGTCGGATGTACAGTAGCCGGGTACATTATCTATCCTTGTGGATGTGTCCTGCTGGTGATGGCCGATGCCTGAGGGCCGTATCCCATTATCAGCGCCCATACAAGGCGCGGTTCAGGTGGGTTAGTGCCTAGCGGAAGGAAGAGGCTGGGTCTCGACACCACAGTGGACGTTCTTCTCTGGAGGCTGGGTGATGCGAGACTATCCGACACATCCACCAAACTACGGGTCTTGTGACATAAATACTGGGCCTCATCCCTGTCTAGCAACAGCATTCTCACTTCCTCACTTCCTCTCGCAAACTCAGCAACTCCTCTAACCCTTTCTGTCTTACTTCAAAATGCCTGGTCAACTTGTCTGGCTTATCACCGGAACTTCGTAGGTCAATATCGCCATAGCGTTTACTCTCTACTGACCTCTTCATAGTGCTGGTCTCGGCCGCCTCATGACTCTCGAGGCACTTAAGCGTGGTGACAAAGTCATCGCGACTGCCCGCGGCCGCTCCGTGGAGAAGCTCAACGAGCTGAAGGAGAAGGGCGCAGACGTCTTCGAGCTCGAAGTCACCGCTCCTCTGGAGACTCTTCACGAGGTCGCTAAGAAGGCCGTCGCGATCCATGGACGCATCGACATCCTCGTCAACAACGCCGGGTACCTCGCAGGAGGCGCACTCGAAGAGACCACGTGAGTCATACGAGTTGTGAGTTTGATATGCAGCTACTGACGTTGGTGACAGTCCTGAGGAAACCTACGATCAGTTTAAGTAAGTACTGATTCTTTCTTACTTGACATGCATCAGTTGCTGACCACGTCTTCTATAGCACGAACATCTTCGGCGCTTTGAACATTGCCCGCGCCTTCCTCCCATATATGAGGTCTCGGAAGACGGGAACGGTCGTCTGGATCGGCTCCATCGCGGGGTGGGAGTAAGTCTAGTCACCCTTTCTTCGATGAACATAGACTTAACTTCGTATCCAGGGGTATCATTAGCGCTGGACTCTACTGTGCGACAAAGACAGCCATTCGCTGTAAGTCGCCCCCCATCCACAGGTTGCGACCCTGCTAATCACCAGTCTATCTTATGCAGCTCTCTCGATGGCAATGGACAACGAACTACAGCCTTGCCGTGGCGCGGCTGCCACTCTTGCTGGTAAGTGTCCGCAGACTACTGTGACTTGAGCAGCAAGCTGAAACAGTTCCTACCTCTCAGCATACGACGGCAAGCAGCCCGGCGATCCCGTCAAGGGCATCAAGATCATGGTGGACCTCATCCGCGGAGAGGGCGTCGCGGCTGGCCGAACGGTGCCACATACCATCCAGTTTGGATCAGACACGCTCAAGACGGTGAGGGACTTCTGCGGCGAGACGGTGGCGCGGATCGATGAGTGGGAGGATGTGTTCGCGTCCACCGACTTCCCCAAGGGCACATAGATGGATGTGAACGGACACTTGCTGGACCGCCAGCTGGGAGTAGCAAAACATTTACATAGAGGCCTAGAAGCGTATGTTTTGGTAAATACGACCTTTTGTATATTAAGGACCTTGTATGTACTCTGCAATGCAGAACAACATAGACTACCGATTTTCCTCGCAGTTATAAACATCGACTGTAGTCACTCAGGAATACTCCCTATGGACATGCTAGTTGACAGACGGCGGGCAGATTGCATTCATGTTGTCAGAGACATGCTAACGTTGACATATGTTGCTTGTACATTGCGCAGGAGAATCACGAGAATCACCGTCACTGCAGATCCGAGTCTAGTACCACGGCTTTCAGAACAACGTACGCCATTCCCGCTCCACCTCTCCCCCAGTACTCAACTCGAGAGGCAACACGGTCGCGTTAAACTGCATCATCGTCAATCCCATCGGTTTCCGAATGAACGACTCGAAGCCAGAAGGAAGGCGTTCCTCAGTAAGGAAGGTATTAATCGTGGGCAGGTGTCCACCGAATATCGTCAGCAGTGTGGCCGAGCTGCACAATTGCACATCAGGTCGGTCACGGAAGTAAACGTTAAGTGGCATTTGCACTCACTTGGAACTGCCAAAAATTTTGTGGATCGTGCTCAGAGAGAACTGAGAGTTGCTTTTGGCAGCATCGGCGCGACGCTTGGTGGAGATACGCGCCAAGTCCGCGAGCGTCAGCGTACGGTCAAGGCTGGCGTCGGGTTTTGCATCATTGGCGGCTCCATTCGTAGAGGGGTGTCCGCGAAGAGGCGGGCCTGTGGCAGACGCTACCAGTTTCTCGACAAGAGGCAATGATGGGCGCGCCTGCGAAGTGGAGATATATGTGTCTTCCCCTGCAAGACATAGCCTTGAGAGTCTGGGGTATAATGCACTCGGAGTGAAAACGCACGAGTCAGTGAGGCATCGTGTTCGATTCCATTGTGAACACTGATGTCTTCGAGATCGAATGTGTCATTGAGGAAAGAGCGGCCTAGGATTTGTGCTATGTATCGTGACGTGAAGATGCAGAAGGTCGGCGCGAAGTTGTAGGTTGCATTGATCTGAGATGTCACGTGGCGGAAGGAGATGTTGCGACCGTCGCGTGGAATGATACCTGAATGCGCAAGGGTTAGCACCATTTAAAAAATGAAGCTTCTGCGGCAATAGCGAATGCTCGTACCATGATTGGCCATCGCATTAAGTGCGGGGCACGCACATCTGCTATCACTTTCCTTCGGTGCAATATAGTCCGGCCAATTGCCTCCAAAACCGGGATGGCCTCTCAGAACCACAGTTCCGACCCTCCTCGCCGGCGCAACTAAATTGTAAAGGAACAATCCAAGGTCCCATATAAGAAGTCCACCAACGATCAACGTGTCCAGCAAAGTGGAAACCAAACCGAATGCCAACAGCGTCACGACGGTGGAGGCGGACATGATGGAAGAGACGGGGAGATAATGAGCGGCAGAGCATTGGACTGAGCTTTATATATGTTACCGTAAAGTTTGACGTGGATGACGGCGGACAGCTGATCAAGTAAATTCAATTTCTTCACCTTGAGATGAAGGGAAGCTGTCTCGAGGAATGGAAATTGCCTATTTTGGAAACAGTCAGACTACAACGCCGGGCTGTAGCGCTTGTTCAGTCAAGTGAACTCCTCATGCATGGATCTGCAGGTCATACTACTTACGCGTATCGTGCAGGCGAATCCTCCAGTCGCGCGGCCATGCCCGCAAAAGTCATCTTGAAGCCATATCCTGTTCGCTATCGCATGCATGTGAAGGAGACAAAGTCATCAAGCGTCCCGAGATAGGCCGCATGTCGAGGATCGTGAATCAGCCATGCAGGCCAGAATTGATATCGATGGCCTGTCATTCGCTCTCCAAAGGCCGGTGGCTATAGAGGTTCCCCGTTTATTATCCTTTAATCAACGACCAATGATCGGTAAGTACTTTCCGGTGATAGGTCCTTCGCAAATGAATTCCGAATGCACAAACCAAGAGATTTTACCTGGCAGAGATGCGGGTGTCGTTGCTAGTATTTGGGTGGTGTGTGCGCCAGATATACTGTCTCCGAACAGACGACCAGGAGTAAAGAGTTTTGTCGAATCGTAAGGCACAAACGCAAGAGACATATATTGGGTGTGTCCAACTTCATTTCAGAGGGGGACACTAGATTACTAGTCTGTAGTCGCGGCATCAGTTCATCCACAACACCCTAAGGCTGTAGCATTTTGCACTTACCATATGAATACTCGACTTCACTCCAACAAGTCAGTCTCGTCAGCATTCAATATGAGTCGCGTAAAGAACGTATCATCTCCAAGTATTCTTCGCCTCGGATGGCTGGGTCGTTCGAAAGAGTCGATCTCAGTCCTCGAGTCTACAGAATTGGTTGGAAAACATACCTTCGTTGATGGTGTGTGCTCCATTGAACCCATCACTTGAATCACGATGGCCATAGCGGAAAATATGCTTCGTGAGGTTCCAGTAGTGTCTCGTATCTGGTGTATCTCATGAGCACCTTTCAGAGCGCGTTAATTCCAGAACATACCAGTATTGCCTGTGGATGGGAGCATTAGTTAGATGCACACTCACCCGTACATAGCCTGCGAAGTGACGCACCTAAGTTCATTCCCGGCGTCACCACCGCATGCTTCCCCTTCAGCGCCTTACGCAGCGAGGTCCCTAACGTCGACAGAATGGTCCCGGAAAGCAGCTTCCACGGTCCGCTCTCTCCAGTGGGAGTCACAGGCGCAGGATCGAGTGCAGTCCCATACGCATCGGAAAGCCGAACATGCCCTGCTGCGCCCGCAACATCCAATGACTTGCCGAAGACATCGAATGTCAGATTGTAATCAGCTACCACGGACGATAGGACATCCGAATAGCGTTCCTGAAGCGATTCCACGGAGCTGCAGGGCAATCGGCTTTAACACGTGATGAAGAAAGGGAAGTGGGGGATCTACTGTACCTCCAATCCGCAATTCGATGGTCCACCACCGCCCACGCGCTCTCGGGCAGCGCATTGACCTTGACACCGCCACCGACCAGATCCACCGCCTGCGTAGTCGCAAGAATCGCCCGGTAGCCTCTTTCGTCCTGTGTAAGAAGCGCAGCTTCCAGTTCGGCGAGGGCGGCGTCGTCCGTGCGGGCGTCTGCGATCAGGCTACGCAGGTGCGAAGAGAGGCCGGAGTCATGCGCCGCTGAACATTCGAAGGTGCGGAAGTAGGTGCGGTTGCGGTAGAGGTGGGCCGGGAGAGGGTGGTCTTCGAGGGTTTTGATCAGAGTGGAGAGGTAGCCGATACTCTGTGCTGCGTGATCGGATGTGGAGGAATTGTGATGGTTAAGGGCGCACGGTGTGAGGCAGGGGTTGGCTGGAGTGTCCGCCGAGGGTCGTGACTTCGATGCGGACGTTCAGCTTCCCCTTCTCGGCCACGCTTGGCGAGGAGAAGATGACGCCGTGGTGATCGGAGTAACCACCTATGTAAATAATACTTCATCACGCCGCCGTCTACTGGAATAAGTCGCATGACTTACCACCTTCGTCGACCAGGATGGAGAATGCGTTTTCTCCGTAGTTCGCCAGAAGGTAATCTCGAATCGCAGTCGCACCCTAGCATATAGTTTTAGCATCAATGAACATATTTGGTAAAAGCATACTCACGTCTCTGCCCCCACGTTCTTCGTCAATTCCATAAGCGAGGACAACAGAGCATTCGGGTTTGAACCCTTGTTTGAGCAGCGACTCGACGGCGGTCCTGCATGGTCACATTCACTGTGTCAACTCACAAAGAAACAACAAGGTGCGGAAAATGCATATGCTGCCAATCAGGCCAGACTTGTCATCGCAACTACCCCGACCCCAAATCCATTCACCTAACATTCTGGGATCAGGAACCCTCACTGGTACAAATGTGTGAAATGCACCATCGAAGTAGCCAGAATAAGGAGGATGGATCCAATCACCGACCGTGTTTGCGTCGACCGGGACGACATCTGCACAGTATTTATGCATCAGAGTCAGCAGCAGATGCGATTTGGCTAACCCTGATGTGCCGTCAAGAGCACGGGCTTCAAGGCGGGGTTGGTCCCTTGCCCATGGTACACCAGCGCAAAGGTGTTGACTTTCGTCCTCGTCAGTTCTGCGCGTCTGGCACATGTGCAGGTCAGTACAGTGTCCGCTGAGATCGATGGCGTGAAGGCGGAACATACATAAGTGGGAACCGCCGCTCGAGGTAGTCGTGCAGCACAAGCTGCGTGTTCCATCGCGGATCGTCGCCAGGCTTTCCGATGTCGTCGTAGATCTCCGTTCTGAAAACCAAGATCAAAATGGTCAGTCCCAATCCGTGCATCACCGGATGAAAGAAAGAGACGCATGGAATTCTGATTGCACCGCCCAAATTCTCATAAGCCCATAGCTTGTACGCATCCTCCTGGAACCAAGTGTCCAACGCCCCCGCCAACTCCGCATGCTTGCCCGGAGCGATCGAATCGACCTGGGGACATGGGTCGCCTTCCCACCGTCGGCCCATATGGGTACCAGAGCCGTTTCTAAGGCGGCGAGCGTGCCGGACATGCTCAGCAGGATGTTCCTCAGCAGCGACGGCTTCAGCACGAAGACAAAGCACGCAATGCCGATGGTGAGCTGCAAGAGATGGTACGCCAGTTTGAGCTTGTACCATAGTCGGAAATGCGCAGCGGGAGTAGGATCTTCGGGCTTGATGAGAGGCTGTTTCTCGGGATCGGAGACTGAAGGTGTGGGTTGCACACCCCTCGGGGCGGTAGATGTGTGGCCTGCGCGGCTAGAGTAGCTCGGGAACATCATTCCCAGTACTTACCACTAGTGGTTGTGCTCGTACGCGACCTTGGGGGTGAGTCTAATGACAGGCATATCCATGACGAGCTTGCGGTAAATACCTGCGTTGAATAGTTCTAGAACAATTCGAGTCAATTACCGGCTGCAGATACGCTCGAATAACGCCATTGGCTCCATTCGTGCACAACCAATGTGGGCACGATGGTCATGAGGTGTAAGTGAGGGTGTGCCAGGGTGTGCCACTACATACATGGGCTGAAGCGCGACACCGTGGTGAGAGCGGATCAACCATGGGCGCTTGATCCGCTTTTCCGAGATTCCGAAGCTCCGAGTCCGAGTCTCCGAAAGCAGAGCTTGCACTTCACGAAGTAGTACACATCCCCTAGCACGGACCACAACCGAGTCTACTTGATAGACGGTGAACGATGAATGGTGTTGGGTGAAGACCTATAAATGGCGATTATGCAAATATATGATCATGACTCTAATGTAGATAGCAGCCCCTTCCACACGAAATCCCGCGCATTCCCTGCCGACTCAGTGTACTTCGACATGAAGAGCTCGTCGTCGTGCCCGGCTATCATTCACAGCGATCGAATTAGTTTTGCACCCACAGCCTGTCACAGCTGTCACGGAAGGGATATTACTCACTGGTATGCAACGCCTTGTCCTTCATCCACACCTCAAACAACGACGCGGCCTCGTTGACGCTCAGCTGGTCCGGGACACGCAGCGTTTCGATGCCCTTCGTGAACTCCACNATTTCGGGCGCGATCTTCTGGTATGGCGACGGGCGCAGCCAGGACTGGATCCCGAGCGCGTGGCGCAGCTCGGGGGAGAGCCTGAAGGTAGTGTTGGTGGAGGAGATTGCACCGAGGACAGCGCCGCGGGCCTGTGTAGGATTCGGTTCAGTGATTGAAAACCCGGTGTGTGCGATGAACAGGACGTACGAATGTCTTCTGACCGCTTGCGTAGTCAAGGATGGCGCGGGGCATAGACAAATGCCATGCCTTGATAGAAGAGAAGCTAGGCGCGCGGTACGAGCTCTTGCAGAAAAGTGCTTGGAAGTCGTCAACGGCCAGCAGGACCGGGTAACTGCAACAGAGCAATTAGTGGCAACAGGTAGTGGAAGGGAATCTCCCTACTCAGTCTGTTTTCCCAACTGCTCCAACACGGCCGAGAGCACAGTTGGTGCGATGGTCTGGTCCTTTGCTCCAATTTGAACAAGGTCTGCCAAAGACGTCCCAGCAGGCAGGGGCGCTCTTCGCTCGATCTCGACCTCCGTTGTCGTCTTCAGGGACCGGAGAGCGGCCTCGTTGACTTTCAAGAAGCGCTGCAGTGTCTGGAAGGCGAATGCGGGTTGCAAGTATGTCTGCGTGCGAAGATCGTAGACGTAAGGTGTTGTCGAGTTGACCAGGTTTATGGCTAGCAACGTAGGGAATCAGGACGAGGCTTGGGGGTGATGCGACGTGAGTATTACCACGGGGGATGTACATGACAATCCACTTTGATGCCGCCGCGTACTCGACGGCTTGCAGGAGAAGGTAGCTTTTCCCGCTTCCAGACGCCCCAGCTATAATGACTCAATGAGATAACGTAGCCCATAAAGAGCTGTAGACGTACCAAACACAAGCCTGTTCTTCTCGCTCGACTGCCGACTCGCGGCTTGCAGCCTGTCCACGACCTTGAGGGTGACATCCCTAATAACCGTCGCTGGTTTTGAAAGAACGCGGAACTAGAGGCACCCTGTCACGACGAGTAGGAACAATGAAGCATGAAGACCCACGTCGACAATCAGGTTCTTCGGTATTCCAAATATCCGAGCTGCATCGTTCTCTGGCATGGGGAGTGCCATTGCCTTCGACGCATTTGCCTGAGTTAATTGATCCTACAGCATGGACAGAATGGTCAGGAAGCGCGACGAGCAGACACGTATAAGACACTCACAGGAACAAACACAGGGAGATGCAGCTCGGTGACACGGTCACTCTGGAAGATATCATGGGTGAGCTGCCCAGCAGGCAAAGGTCGGAAGGCCTGATAAATTATATACGCTGTCAGTCACAGCTAACATAGACGACTGGAGAACTCACCCCAGCCCGCTTTTCGCGTTTCTGAGGAACTGCTACTTCGTTGCCCTTTTTCTTGTCCTTGCCCTTGCCAGCTACCAGGCTGTCAGCAGCGAAACTAGGCGACCCAAAGCTCGTCACGCACCATTCCGGCGCGCACCCTGCGGCATCTTCATGAGGCCGCGCACCTGGCCCGCATTCGAAAGGGAAGGACCGGCATTTCTGGAGACGTTGAGGAGGTGCACCGAGGCGCGGGCACGGGTAGCAGCCGCAAGGGCAGACATATCTCGTGCAGGTGTGCCGGTGCGCGAAGGCGAAAGAGACAACTTTTGGCCGCCGGCAACGCCCGGAGTGGCCGGTACGCCGCCACGTGACGGACGCGTCTTTTACGTTAGTGCCGCGGCAAAGTCGAACTGAACAGTTGATCCCAATGGCCTCGTCCTCCCGCCTCCCTCGCTTGCATCCTTCCTCCTCCCCCGACCATCTCCGACTCGTCTCCCGACGCCAGAGTCCACGATGCCGGCCTCTTTCTCCTCCAAGATGACGCTCAAGCGCAAGGCCGACTCGGACGAGGATACAGCGCCCCGCAAGCTCCATGCCATCGCAGAAAACGGCGCCCAGCGCCCGACACAACCCCTTCGGAACAATCGCTCTGCAACGAACGTACCTTCTACGAAGATTGGACTTGGGCCTGCGCCGCTCACAAAGCCACGGGCACCTACCTTGTCGGGCCCCCCGTCTCGAACAACACGCGCGACCAGCGCACCACCGAAGCCTGCACCCCGCCTTCCTTCCACACGCACGACCCTCACACGTGGCCCCGCTAGCCGCACTACCTCAGGACCTCTGCGATCTGCTGCTGGAGCCGCCAAACCAGATGACTCCCGCTTCCAAGCCCTCCAGACGCAAGTTCAATCCATCGAGTCCGCCCGAGCTGCCGATGCCGCACGGCTCGCTGCGGATATGGAGGCAGAACGGTTGAAGGTCGCAGAGCTGCAATCCAACCACCTTGCACTGTCGCGTCAACTTGCCGATGCTAAGACACAGGAACTCACACAACGTCGGGAGCTCGTGAACGCGAGTGACGAGATGGATGCACTCAAGAAGCGCCATGCGCGGGAACTTATGGATCTCGAGATGGACGTCAAGCGACGTGATCGCGAGATTCGCGAACTGGAGGATGATCTGCGCGTTGTCCGGGGCGACTTGGACAGAGAACGCACGGTCGTCGGCGAGTTGAAGTCAACAATCACGCAGCAGAGCACGACGCAGGTCACCCTTACAGCGCAGAATCAGGCTTTGCATGCCCAAATTAATGCGCTCCAATCCTCCTTCGATTATTCTGCGGAAACAGTGTCGAACTTGCGCATGGATCTCGAGAAGGCCCGCGAACGCGTCGAAGAGCTCGAACAGGAGGCGAGAGAAGCGGAGATGATACGCCGGAAGCTGCACAACATGGTCCAGGAGCTCAAGGGTAACATCCGCGTTTTCTGTCGTGTGCGGCCAGTTCTGCCCTCCGACGTGTCCGCAACTACTCTGGTCAAGTCAGGTGGCTCTGGTAGCCGCGGCCCATCGCCGGCAAGTATCAGCCCGTCGCCCGAGGATCTAGAGAGAGCACGAGTGGAGGCGCTGGCCGAGATGGCGTTCCCCGACAAGAGGGACCACAAAGAGATTGTCTTGAATTCGTCAAGTGAGAGTGCTACAGGTCAAGAGAGGAAGGAGACCTGGAACTTCAACTTTGATAGAGTAACTATCTTCATTTCCTCGTGTGTAAAGTAGGCTGACCGCAATCTATAGGTGTTTGAGCCTCATAGCACTCAGGCTGAAGTGTTCGAGGAAATCTCGCTCCTCGCACAGAGTTGTGTAGATGGCTACAACGTCTGCATCTTTGCATATGGTCAGACCGGCTCTGGCAAGTCGTTCACGATGGAGGGCGGCTCGGTATGTCTTGTCGTCGAGACTTTGTTGCCAAACCTAACATTTTGGTAAAGAGCGATGCCACAGCTGGCATGATACCACGAGCTGTCGAGCAAGTCTTCCGTGTTTCCGAGGAGCTCGGAAGCAAAGGCTGGGAGTATACCATGGAAGGCCAATTCCTTGAGATTGTAAGTCCTTCATTGTGTACCATGTCCTCCGGCAGCGTTTGATAACATCGTATAATCAGTACAACGAAACGATCAACGACCTCCTCGGGAAGGGGGAGTTCGACAAGAAGAAACACGAGATCAAGCACGACAAGAACGGCTCTACACACGTCACAGATACTGTCATTCAGCCCCTGCGCTCGCCCAACCAAGTCCGCGCTCTGCTCGCCATCGCGCAATCCCGCCGTACCGTCGCAGCTACGCTCATGAACGAGCGTTCCTCGCGCTCACACTCCGTCTTTACGCTGCGCATACGTGGAAACAACAAAATGACTGGTGAGAGTTGTGAGGGTTCGCTGAACCTTGTGGATCTTGCTGGTTCCGAGCGGCTGAAGGAGAGCGGTGCGGGAAATGACAAGGATCGGTTGAGGGAAACGCAGAGCATTAACAAGAGCCTGAGCGCGCTTGGAGATGTGATTGCTGCGCTGGGAGAGAAGAGCGAGAAGGGGGACAAACATATTCCGTATCGGAACTCAAAGGTAGTCTCCTCGCTCCTGTAAAAGATTAGGCCACTAACTTCTCTCTCTCTAACAGTTGACGTATCTACTCCAGAACTCTCTGAGTGGTAACTCGAAGACACTGGTGAGCTCCTTGTCTATTTCTTGGCCTCATCGTTTGCTGAAACTCTGCTGCAGATGGTCTTCAACCTGTCACCATTGGCTACTCATCTCAACGAGTCTTTATGCTCACTCCGCTTCGCCACCAAGGTATGTAGCACCATTCGTCATCACTTTCCACTAACGTTGACTATTCTTCCTCAAGGTCAACAACACGACAATCGGTACCGCGAAGAAGCAAATCAAGTCTTCATGAAGTCACCAACATCAGCCTTTCTCCCGCACTCTGCCATCCTGCATCCTGTAGCGTACATACCCTGCACCTCGTCGGACATTCTCAGCGTTCCTGTTTCTGTACAATCATAATGTTATTCTTGTGATATTCCTTCAGACCAAAACTTGAATCTACAGAAAGCAACGACAAAAACAAAAACGCGGATATGTTACAGGAATAATGATACAGACAACTATGAGTGTGCGGTATGTATGTGAGAGGAGTAGGGAATCATGGTGTTGCAAAACACTAAATGCAGAAGATATGTCCAAAGTCAGGCCAGGCGTATGGGTGTTCGATGTCACGGCTTTTTGCTGCCGCTGGTGCGCAGCGACTCCCTTTTCACGTCGCTGGCCCACTTGAAGTAATTGCACTTGTACTGATGGTCGATTTCGTCCCGCAGTCGTTCGCTGCGTCCTTTGTCGTATCCAGGGCCCACTGGCCTGCACGCACCAAAGGTCAGTATTCGAGTCTGATAAATGGACAGCGACGAGACACGCACCTGGAGCAGGTGTAGAACACCTTGCCTTTATTTGGCCCTGGCTTATTGACGCGGTACTCCTTCGTCGGCTCGCCGTGAACGATACAGTTTGGCGGGGGCACACGCGCAAAGAGCGTAGACCACGCGTCTTTGCTCTGTGAAGCATCCTTTCCTTGCGAGCTGGAGATGGACTCGAGCTCGCTGGGGGTCTGTGACGCCGAGAGTTCCTGCGCGAGGCGTAGATCAGCTTCGATCTGCGCTTGCTCGTCGTCGATTGTGGTAATCGAGGGGGAGCTGGTGGGAGGCTTGGCTTGAGAGGAGGATGGGCCGTCGTCGGTGTCGGAAATCTCGATGGCCTCAGGCGTTCTCTTTCCAGCCTTCGGTTTCGCGAAGAAGTTCGAGAGTTTTGTTTGCCCGGCTTTGAGCTTCTTGCTGCTCGAGGGGCCAGCGGCCCCGGTCGAACGTCGGCGTTTGTGCTGCTCTTGCGCTGGGCGGCGGAAGTTTGTGGACCGTCTGAGTGGAGGGGTGGGCTGGCTTCCGGATGGAATGGGGCTGGAAGAACGCGGAGCTGTGCTGGTCTGGGTGGCAGGTGGCAAGTCCGCCTCAGATATCGGACATGTTATGTCTGGGGTAGGAGATATGTCAACGGAACCGGTGTTCTCAGTGCCGGCTATATCAGGTGGTATCGATGACTCCAGGGCATCAAACGCAGCGCTCAACGATGATTGTGTAGCAGGGGGTGCGGCTGGATCCAGCGGAGCGTCTGGAGCGAATGCCGGAATGGAAGAAATGGGTACTTCTGACGGCAGCTTGGCACCACCCTTTCCGAAGAAGCTTGAGAGGAGTGTCTGCTTCCGTAGATGCTCTTCCCAAAACTTGGTAGCAATTCGTGGTGGGTCCCGCTTGTCCCCGTCCATCCTCAACGCCTGCCGGAGCGATAGCTTCTCACCAGACTCCAGCGTGATCTCCTCGTGCAGGTCGATATAGATGGGGCAGTGGTCTGAGCCTTTAATCGATGGGTCTATATCACCGTGCTTCACCCACGGCAGGAGGCCTGGCGTGATCAGGATATAGTCCACACGCGTGCCATAATTAGTCTCGCGCGCACTAATCTTGGTGTTCCAGCCTGCATATCACAGAAGCATCAGCAGATTGGCCGGGCGTGCATAGGGGCTTTTTTACGCACAGGTATACATGCCCTTCCGGCCAGGCCAGTGTTTGCGCACAATGTCAATCATGTACCCGTTTGGCTCCAGCCATTTATGAAACCATGCGCGCGCCGGGTGATCGTAGAAGGTGCTCGCATTGCTGGGCAGGTGGCCGTCGCAGTGGTCCAATGGTGTGGCGCAGATATTCATGTCCCCTAGCACAATCACCTCGCGCTTCTCTTCCTCCACTAATTTCCGGACGCGCTCCTGCAGCATGAGGTGGTAGTTCATCTTAAAGGGCAGGCGTTCGTCGGAGGTTTCGTTTGGGCAATACAGGTTGATGAGGACGAACAGGCCGAAGTCGAGCACGAGCCCGCGGCCTTCGCAGTCGAGGGTGGAGAGATCCGATGGCGTGTTGCCCTCGGCGTCTGGCATCAATTCGATCTCGTGAGCATAAGGATATGAACGCGACACGCGTTCCTCAGGCGTCAGTGGAGGTTTCGGCTGTATTTTCCCAGATAGTCCTTCTTCTGCTTTCAGAGGTGTAATCTTGGCTGCGTCCGTGTAGACAGCCACGCCGCTATAGCCGCCGCGGGATATAGGAAACGAAAGAAACGCGTCAAATGACTCTGGCAGTGCAACTGCACGGCCAACCGCCGTACGGCTCGTTTTCATTTCTGTTGATAACGATAACATCAGAGAGGCATCCTGAAAGCGTCGACATGCTTGACGAAGATACCTTGGAAACAGATGATTTCTGCTTTTAGCTCTTTTAGAATCGCGTCCCAATCTTTGCAGGTGGTCCATCTATGGATAGTTGAGTCAGCTACTCGAACGCGTGTGTCTGTGAGAGCACCATTACGGGTGATAGTGGGGTATTGTACGGACACCATTCTAAGCAACGCGTTAGCACGTTTCTCGAAGGACGCGTCGCAACTATTAACTTACGATGTTCCACGACAAAATACGCATGCTTTGTCTGTTTCTCAGAGCATAGATTCATTCAGAGGGAATGGGACAGAGTTGCGAGAGGAAAGCTTTCGGAGAGACGTGATGGTCGAGGAATGCGGGGGCAAAGGATCCAGAAACGCGGACATTTCGCTGGATTGTAATCCCGCTCCCTGGCACGTGAAGGTCACATGCACCGCGGCTACAGCACTACTTTTTCCTTTTCTATCTCCTCATTTTCTTGCTCACCATGGGTCGCCTTCGTCGTTCAAGAGTACATAAAGCTCAGAGAGATGTACACAGGGCGATGAGGACAAGGGTGCGTCTGCTTCTCCTAGGATATTCACTCATTTTCTGATGATTTAATAGGCGCGAACGAAGGATCTGGATCAGATTCAGCTCATTGACCTCGACCCCAAGGTGAGCGCACTCCTGGGTGTCTCATTGGGCGACGTCTGAATTCATGACTGTCGCAGAACCGTGCCAAACTCGAAGCTCAACCATTAGATTATGAAAAGCCTGGCTTGGCTCAGCATTACTGCGTGGAGTGCGCAAAGTGCGTCGCAATGTTTGTCTTCGTCTTTGCCGCTCCCTAACATTTGGGTATCAGATACTTCGAGACCGACTTCGCATTACAGTCACATTGGAAAACGAAAGTGCACAAACGGCGCTGCAGAGCTCTCAAAGAGCCGGCATATACGATCGAGGAATCCGAGCGTGCGGCAGGCTTGGGACGGGAAAACAAACGACCTTCACTACCGACACCATCGACAGACGCTGCTGGAGATATTGCTATGCAATGAGCGTCTTCCTAGATTTGCTTGTATCGAGGTCGGACGCACAGGGTGTGCTGTATTTATATTGTATGTTCTCTGCATCTTCCAAAAGTACCATAATTACGACACAATTGAGTGCTCTCTTCGTGTGGGATCTGATAGAAAGCTACGTCGCAAGGTGCTTGAGCTCTTAGTCGTCATGTTCCTCAGCGCCGTCATCGTCCTCCTGGACCTCCTCATCCTGCGGTTCGTCTTCACTCTCTACTTCCAGCTGACCTTCTTCGGATTCCTCCTCTCCCTTCGCCTCCACAGCTGGTTTTATAGGTTGCCCATCGGGTGGCAAGTTAACTCCAACAAAACTTGCGACATGTTCCTGCAGCAAAACACCTTATGTGAAGTTAGTATCGTTTAGGATGGGTCTCATGGAGTTGACACTCACCTAACGCCATCAATACAGACCCGTCAAACAACTTGTACATATCTCGTCTGAACTCCTCCTTCGGACGAAGCTTTCGTTTTCGTCGTTTGAATATTGCAGCGTCTTCGTCTTCGTCTGCATCTCCTTCATCTTCTTCAACTTCGTCGTCCTGCTCATCTTCTTCGGTCTGGCTCTCTTCGTCACCCTCGTCTTCCTCTTGGCTACTGTCATCGTTTCTCTGCCGCTCCTTGCCCTTCTTTTTCCTCAGCTTCTCCTTCCTTCGTACCCTGTACTCGTATGAGGCATTGAAAAGTTGCCCTTTCGAAGCGTAATACGAGCTTGTGAAATGATGGATGCACTTCAATAAGTCCTATACGCACATTCGAGTATAAATTCATGAACGCATATGAAGGTGCAGAAAATATACGAACCGAAGAAGGGACCGGTAAACCCAACTTCGAAGACGAAGCTTCTGCCGCTTGACTGGCGATCTGACTATCCCTGCCTCCTAAGAAATCATAGTCATTCTCAAACCGCCGTCTCTTCCTCGCCCTATACCCCTCAGACCTCTTCCCCACCTCCTCTCCCTCTTCATCAGCACTTCCAGCATTCGTTCCCCTCGCGCTACCCTTATCTTTCTCCTGAACGGAGACTACGCCGTCTTCCTCCTCTTCCCCGCTCGCGGCAGCCTCGACTGTGATTGTCTTCTTCACTGTCCCTAGTCCAGCAGCGTCCCGGGCTATCCAGTTTCCTCGGACATCTTTTGTTGTGTAACGGGCTTGCCGGGTGTGAAGTCGTTTCGGACGCCCAGCGGGTCGAGGATTTGCAGGAACACGCGAGCCGTCGGGGTGTACGCGCAGCGAAGCGACGTCGTGAACGGTGGTGAGCCGGCGGGTGTGCGGTCTGCTTGCGCTCATATTGGGTAAGATTCACTTTGCCAGAGGCCAAGACGGGTTAACGAGACATAAGGGTTCGACGTGAGGGGTGGGTGGTGGTCAGGTATGAAGTCTTGTATACTGGAGTTCGCCGTCGCCCAAGCGGACAAGAGTCCGCGTCAAGTGTCTCGACGCGGCCACCAGTCATGCACGCAGAATGAAATTGGGGAATGTGGCGGGTTGAAGAGGCGAGAGGTCTTGTCACCATTACATACAGCCGTTTTCCCACCTGAGCTTGAGCGGACTGAAGCTAATATAAGACATGTCCTTTCTCGTCAGACACCAATCCATTCGAACCATCTCACACCCGCACAATATTCCCTCTTTAATGATCATGTGTATTCATGCAGAATAGAGTGCATGCAAAGGCCATGGAGCATGTCATATTGCAGTATATAAGGAGAACAAGCCAGGGAGTGCGACAGGAATACAATGATCAAATGTTGGAGGGGTAGAGCATCTGCATAGCAGGTCAGTAAAAATCACAGCGATACATCTAGCAAAGTACGCACGATGCGGACGGTCGCGCCGAATGCGTGTGGGGGCAGGTTGGACCTGAATTTTGACTTCACGACACCGCCGCTGCCGTGGGAGCGAGTGACACGGCTAGCGCGAAGAGCATTAGATATAGACGTGCTTTGGAAGAATAGTGTGCTCACCCCCAGATAACGCGGACCTTCGAGCCGTGAATCTCCTTCTTGGCGCGGTACACGTACGCGACGCGCTGAGAATACCACGCATGAGCACCAGTAGTTTGGAGGAGGAAGGGGGAAACGTACCTTGCCAAGGTAGAACTGGGCGTCCTCCTTGCTGCCGACACCCTCAATCTGGAGAAGGGAGGTGTTGGGGTGGGTGTTGCGCTTGCCGCGCTTGTGGCCGAGAACACGTCCCTTGCTGTAGAGTCTGCAGTGGAATGTCAGTTAGCATTGTGAACCGGGACGAAGGAGTCTTGTTGAGGTGGAAGTGCGGGGTGGTCAAATACCCTAGCGGGTGTCATCCAACCGCAGCCTGAGCCATCCATCGACGTCCTGCTTGCCTCCCACCAATCCACAACGTATGCAAAGTCCCGGCAGCATTCCAGAGTGTTCAGAAACAACGCTCACCTTGTCGAGCCCATTTTTGTCCCTCTTGATGGTCCGGTGTCGTTGATGGCTTGAGGTCGTCGGATGCGCGTAGAGTTTGTGCGTGACGGTCACGACTCGGGAGGGGTGTCACACATCACACGGCGCCACCGTTATAAGACGCCTCGGTCCGTGACTCGTCTGCACGCCATTGACGCAGTCTTTGAGAGCTGCACTCATCCGTCGTCTTCATCGGCGCACTGAGTAACGGAGCAGTGGCAGAGTACCGTTTTTTCCTTCGCCCTACTATCTTTTGGTAGCACCATCGCTTATCACAGTGCATACCCGCAGTTGAGCTTTTCGTCGAAGGAATACATTTTTGTTGCTTATATTACCTTTGCGAGTGCAGGCGGCTATAATCGTGTTTGAAGTTCTTATACCCAGCCGTGAGCTATCTCTCTTCCGACCCACCATGTCGTCGCGACTCCCAGGCTTCTCATCTGCCTGGAAGAGGTTTTCCTCGACTTCGACGTTCACAGCGAAGTCTGTTCCCTCGAAGACTCATCTCCACAAGCCCATTCCCGACGAGGCGTTCCCCAAGGGCTACGCTCTCAACGGTGTCCACTGCGGCGTCAAGAAAGACCCCACCGTCCTCGACCTCGCTGTCATCCTCTCGACTTCTCCCAATCCCACGTCGGCTGCCGCCTGCTTCACCCGCAATACATTCAAAGCAGCGCCAGTTGTCGTTTCTCAAGAGGTCCTCGACAAGAGTGCCGGTCGCGTACGGGCCCTGGTCATTAACAGCGGCTGCGCCAATGCGGTGACGGGGAAGCAGGGTACGGAGGACGCGTGGGCGATGGTGCGCGCGACAGACGCGCTGCTCGACCCTAAGCCCACCGGAAATGAGACGCTCGTTATGTCGACCGGAGTCATCGGCCAGACGCTCCCCATTTCCAAAATCGTCTCGGGGATCCAGGCGAGCACGTCTCTTGGCTCCGGCTTCGCGGCCTGGGAGCGTGCGGCGCGGGCGTTCATGACGACCGACACGTTCCCCAAGCTGCGTGCGCGCACGTTCACACTGGGCGGGAAGCAGTTCCACATGGCCGGCATGGATAAGGGTGCGGGCATGATCCACCCGAACATGGGCCCGCCGCATGCGACACTGCTGGGATGTATCATGACGGATGCTGCGGTTTCTCATCGGAGTCTTCAATCGGCCTTGACGTACGCGGTAGACAGGAGCTTCAACTCTATCAGCGTGGACGGCGACATGTCAACCAACGATACCATTGTTGTCTTGGCGAACGGTGCAGCATACCCAGAGGCTGTCGAGATCGACGAACATACGGATCAAGCGACTTACGAGGCCTTCCGGGACGAGCTTACTTCGTTTGCTCAGAATTTGGCACAGCTGGTCGTCCGCGATGGCGAGGGTGCCACCAAGTTTGTCACAGTTTCTGTAGATGTAGGTGGTCGCGTTGTTTTTAGAATGACGGGGCTGACGAGACGTCTATAGGGCGCAGCCTCTTATGAGGACGCGCACAAAATCGCCTCCAGGATTTCCACTTCTGCGTTAGTCAAGACAGCTTTATACGGCGAAGATGCCAAGTATGTTTCATGATGTCAAGTTGCTTCGTCAACTAATGGTTCCATGGAGCTGGGGACGTGTGCTCGCCGCGACAGGATCAATACCTCTCTCCACTCCTCTTGACCCTACCCGCGTCAGCGTTTCGTTCATCCCGACAGACGGTGGCGGGCCATTGCCTCTTCTTGTTAACGGCGAGCCCGAAAACGTCGACGAAGCCCGTGCAAGTGAAATCCTCAGTGCAGAAGACCTCGAAGTCCGCGTCGAGCTCGGCCTTGGAAATGAGAGCGCGAAGTACTGGACCTGCGACTTCAGCTACGTGCGTATCTAGCATCAAGCAACTCTTTTGGAATTGCCTCGCTATCAAAGGAATGACTACTGATGGGTATGATATATACAGGAATATGTCAGAATCAACGGCGATTATCGAAGCTGAAGGTGCAGTGTTCAAGCGAAGAAAAATTAACAAGCAGGAGGCGAGAAACATAGACAACTATGAATAAGAATACAGTGGTAGCTCATGTCCCAGATCCCGAACGGTGCGAAATGAAGCGAAATGCGTTTGGTGTTAGATGGATACCCTGCGTTGTATGCCGTGGTGTAGATGAACATCAGGCTACACCTTGCTTTTCGTTCCAAACTGCTCTGCGATCTTGATTCGCTCCAAGTCTCGTTTGTGTTGCGCAAGAATGGCCAGGCGCTCCACCTCCGCCTCTTGCTTCGCCTGCTTCCGGGCCTCGCTCTTGGCAGCGTTCTGCCTCTGCTTCTTCGTAAGAGATTCGGGAGCCTTGCTCGCATGTGATTGTTGCGAAGAAGAAAGCTGATTATGCTCTAGTAAGATCGCGAAGCAGGCGATGGTGAGAATGGCGAACTATGAGGCAATATAAATTCCCGAACTCACTGTTACGGCCCTTGCTTTTTACGACACCCCAGCCTCCGTCATCCTCACCGTCAGCGTCATTGTTGTCCACCTGCACACCCTCATAATCCTCCCACGTAAAGCCCTTGGCAGGCTTCTCACCCGGCTGCGGCCGTATGCGCACAACGGACGGCGCATTCAATAGACTCGCCGTCGAGCTGTCCGCCCTGTGAGAAGCCTAATAAACAACCGAGCCTATGGACACGACAAAGCCAAAGCCAACGTACTCTTCAGTTGCGGACTTCGGAAGCTCGTCCTCCGTCGTCCTTTCCGTCACCGGCGACGACCCCCCAGTGACGGACGTCGTAATCCCCGCATCACTGTGCGTGGTGTCGATGGCAGACACCGACGGTTTCCCAGCACCCGCTGCCACGGCAGCTTCTTCGCGCACGGGCTGGCTCTTCCCCTTCTTCCGCGCCTCGACGCGGGTCCAGCGTTCCTCCTCCGGGGCATCACCTGACGACAGCTCGACGGGAGCCTGGCGTACGGCAGGGGGAGTGCGCTTGGTTTTGGACTTCGACGGGGGGACGGGGGTCGTGCTCGCAGATGAGTCGGACAGGGTGTCGACGCCAGCACCGGCGTGAGGACTGAGCCTCGTCGAGTCGGCGCTCGCAGCCGCCTTCTTGCCCTTCTTCTTCTTTGACTTCTTCGCCTTCGTGGCACCCTCGCCTTCTACGCCCGACGAGGGCTCGAACTCGCCTGGAATGACCCTGGGAAACGCTACGACCACCGGCGGCGCTGCAGGCTTGGCCTCAGCGGGCGGAATGTCGCTGGCAGTCCCAGAAAGAGTTTTCTTCTTCTTATTCTGTTTCTTCTTGCCTGCCGCAGCCCCGCCAGGGCCGACTTCGGCCTGCTTGGCTTCTGAGGAGCGGGTGTAATGAAGGTAGCCGAAACTGAGAGCACCTGCGACGACGAACGCGGTGAGGAAGAGTTCCTTGGAAATGCTGCTTTGCGAAGAGCCCATTGAAGTGTGATGGATGTCGTGGTCAAAGTAGGGAAAAGAGTGTGCACGGGCTGACTTGTGAGATTCGACGTGGTTGTGCTCCCGCTTCGCCACCTCTGACGTGGTACTAGGAACGCGTCAACAACCATAAATAACGCGCTCATTTACTTCGCCACTCTCGATGACCAGCGTCACGTCAATCATGTGCAGATAAAAACAGCAACTAGCGGGATCGATGGAGATGATCATGAACATTCACCTATTGACCGGAAACGGCGGCGAGGCAGACAGATAAACAAACCAATTATGAGTACAATATTTGTACAACAAACATATCATGCAGTCCAGATAAGTCCGTGGTCGAGGCACAATCCTATATCATATCACAAACAAACAGAAAGGCAGGGGTATACGAATGCACAAAGAGGTTTCTAACCGAAACAATGCAACAATGCTGGGTATGCTGGGTATATCAACAAGACAAACGGGGTATACGGACCAAAGGCGAAAGAAGGCGAAAGACGTCAGAAAGGGCTACGATGCGTGCGCAGGCCAGCGCGACCCATACTGCATCTCCGGTAGAGCGAAAGGGTCTTGGTAATGCGCGTGCTGCGGTGGGTTGAAAGCGCCTTGGGGCTCGCCATACAAACCGCCGAAGGCACCATCCCGCTCCAGGTCTGTGTGGTCGAAGTTTAAATAGCTCATCATCTCTTCACCTAGATGCGGCAGCGGGGGCTCGTAGGAGCTCTCGAAACGAGCCCTCCGCTGCTCCCTCTCCCAGTCTTCGACTTGTTGTTGCCCCAGCCTCAGTTGCGGAAACTGCAGCGACCCAGCACCGGACGACAACCAGAGGTCTCCCGCAGCATGCCCTTGCCCGGGTCCGACGTGGCCCATGCCGACGTTCAGGTCGAAGTCGTCAAAAAGCGACAAGTCTGTGAAGCTCTGCGAATGCGCGGAATCCGGCCGCTGGAACATGGATGAGTCGTTAGTCGACGCGAACGAGGCCTCGGAAGAGAGGGTAGATGGCGGCCGGGACGAAGCCTCCTGCTGGGCGGCAATGAGCAAGACCAACAAGTAACAGTCAAGAGTCACGCACCTGGTGCACGCCGCGCCGGCGCGCGACAGAGAAGCTCGTCGGCTTCCAACCTTCAGGAGAGATCGGCGGCGCGTGTTGGTGGACCGGGACATCGTGAATGTGATGGCGGGACGGGAGGTGGGGTCGGGAAGTTGATTGTAGCTGAAGCTGGGTAGGACCGGCCTCATCACTTGGCCTCCATGGCTCCTCCAACGCCCCCATCGACACGTCCGTCTTCCTTCGGGAGAAGGCAGCACGTCCTGGGCGAAGATTAGGTTCCAGAGAGGAACGCGTCTCGCGACGACGCGTCCCACGGACGGAGCGTTCCTGCCTCTTCTTCTCCTGCTCCTTTACTCTCTTCTTCACTTCCTTCTTCACTGGAGTGTATTTGTAATCGGGATATCGTGCCGTATGCTCGGCCTTCTCCCGGGCGGCTTCGCCTTGGTAGAAGGCACGGACCTCCGGCGTGGCATTGGCCCACATCTTCGCGAGCTCCTTTGATATCTCTCCTTGCGTACGACGACGGCCATCAGGGGACGGAGGAGTGAGGGTGTTGATCATCGCTGAGCGGTAGAGGATCCATGCATTCCGTGGCCGCGGAATGTGACCATCTGACTTTTTCTTGCCGCGCTTCGTGGAGGAGGATGGTTGAGAAGTACCGGCGTTCACGCCCACTTGGACAAGACTCGAGCTGACAATGGAATGGGCTGGGAGGGATATGGATGTCATGTCGACGACAAGGGTTCAGCGTAGACTATGACGGATGGGATGGAAGATGGAGGGAGGACACAGAGAGAGAGACGGATTGACCGAGTCTTATAGGATGCTTACTTTGTAAAAATTGTTGAACGTCTCGATGCCACTCGTTTTCGTTATCGGGCATGCCACAGTGCTTGGACCTCGGGCATAAGACATGGTCGTGCCACCGCTGGTATACAAAGGGAGGTCTCCCCTGCGCCAGCGTACAGGATCTGTCCGGAGCCGAAGCCCTGCCACCTCAAGCCCTTCAGGAAGGATCTCACCAAAGCGCGAGTGGCAAGAATATGTGGCAAGAGCTCCTTCTCTTGTCCTAGACAGTCTCGGTCAAGTCCCAAGCCACTGTCCGCATCGGCCCGTCATCAAAAGCGCCTGAATCATAGTTGAACGCGCTTTGGATCCCGACCTCGTTTCCGTCGGCCGCGTCATCCGCTGAAAAGGTACTTTTCCGACAACACCTACCGTGCGCATGTCAAAGCGTCCCCAAGTAAGAAGGCGGGCTGCAACCTCCGTGTACTCGAACTTATATGGGGGAGAAACCCACCATCCACCAGCACTCAGCTGGCGGCGAGATTCCAGCACAGATGGAGGGTCGAAAACAAATATGCCTCTGATCTGCTCGACGTCCGCGCCAGCAGTTTCCAGATCGGCTAAGTGACTCTAGCGGGGTTCATGAAACCTGACGAGGAAGACGTTAGTCAGAATGGGCGAGCAGAGAAATGGCTCCAATCTGTAAGCCATCGTGAAAAGGAAACATAGGGAATAGACAATGCAGGGAAACTTTACGATAGCTGACGCGTCCCCGCTCGGACCGTGCTCAGTAGTTGAAGGCGCAGAGCAGAAGTGTCCGCCGTTCCAGGTGAGAGAATAAGTGAATATTGAGTTATATAGATGGCCCTCACTTTATAGACCTCACCCTCAGAAAAGATGAATGTGTCTTCGCAAGAATCAAAGCATATGTAGGTAGGGGTTCATGGGAACATCCAAGGCGTACTAGGAGCGCGTCAACAACTGTAAACAACGCGTTCATTTACCGTACCGTCCGTACGGGCCAAGTCCAAGCAAAGTCGGACGCTCCGAACAACATCGTCTTAACAACATTATCCTGAATATAGTACAAACTAGCATCTCAGGTCCCTTTATCCCAATGAATTATCGTCTATGTTCCCTGATCCACCGCTCTACACCCATCGTAACACAACACATGTTTTGGATAGTTCCTCATTCCCCATCGTCCGTAAACTGCTCTTCTTCCCATGCATCATCCTCCGCACCCAGAAGAGGGGCCGTCGCCTCTTCGAGCAAGTCGTCGGGCGTAATCTCGTCCAAGGGCAAGGGGCGAGAGAACCGAGGATTCGTCTCCCTTTGATCCCAGATAACATCCGTGAGCGCCCTCAGCTCGTCTATATGCGTGGACAGAACGGTGCAGTCGGCTATGTCGAGCGATTGGATCGCCCACGGAGCCTGGCTTCGTCCCGCCAACCACGTCATCAGTCGCCTTGTCACTTCCTCGCCAATAGGGGTGATACGAATGACCAGCGTCTTCAGGCCAGGAAGCAGTGGCGGGTCCCCAGGCTCCGAGTGCTCTTGATGATAGGCAGCAGTCTTGAGGAGGATATCGAGCATCCGCCAGCTAACCTGCACCACCTTCACTTTGACCATCCACCGAAGCACCGCCGCCCACGCCTCCGCAGACTCGTCCACGTGCGTCCCTATATCCCAGCTCAGGACCTCGACATTCTCCAGCGCCAGCCTCTCGCAGGCCTGCTGGATGACGTCGGCGCTCAGCAACACCTGCGGGTTGGGCCACACAAAGTGGAAGATCGACTGCCCCGCTCGGTAGGCGGATAACGTGTCAGGGTCGTCGACGACGCGCGGCCAGCACTGGATCCGCATCTGGTTGCGCAAGCCGGTCTTCTGTGCGTATAGACGGACGGTTTTGCATCCCACGGCGAACCGGGCGGCCTGGGTGAACGATGTCGTGAGGTCTCCGCCTGCGTCTCCTTCGAGTGGCAGATTCGAGAAGAGTTGCACATCCGTCTCGTGCGGGCGCGCGATAGAAAGCCCACCCAGGAGCCGGTTGCAGTCGGAGGATCGGTCCAAAAGCGAGAGTTGGGTGAGGTGATCCATTTTGACGACCTGGCCTGGGAAGACGTCGAAGTTGTTGCTAGGGATGCAGTGGTGGAGAGCGAGGCATTGCAGGTGCGGTATGTGGCCCAACACGTCCAGCAGGTTCGCTAAGGGCGATGACTTCCAGTGGTGGAGGCCTGCGAGGAAGAGATGGGTCAGGTTGGGTGACCGCAGCAGTGGACATGTCCATAAAAGCTCGACCCCATGTGCGACTGCTAAATGCGTGAGACGTGGAGTGTAGCCTCCGAACAGAGAATCCGGGAAGGTGCGGTTGTTCGCTCCTGTCACTGTAAGGTTGGCCAGGTACAGCGATTCAAGGGCGGGTGCGGGGTTGCAAAGCAAATGAAGAACCTGCGCCGGCAAGGGCACGCCAAAATGCTGCCAGTGGGAACTGATGTGGAGGTTCCTGATCCTGGATAGGTGCGTCAATGCGTGGTACAGCGCAGGCATCGACCTGGAATATGCCTGCGGGAAGAGATGCTCGACCGTTATGGGCGCCCGTTTCGAACGCTCCAGCATCCTCCGAGCCCACTGGTTAGACGGCATGAGAATGTGCGTCCACAGCAGCGCGTCATGCCTCGCAATAGACCTCCATCTACGGCAGACATGGCTAAGCCGAATAGCCATCAGAGGGTACTTGTATTCGGGTTCCGTGAGGTCCAGCGCCCGCCATGACGAAGGGTTACGGGTGGGCGGCCGCTTCAGGACCTCGAATGACCACGGATGGTGTGGCGCATCCTCCTCCACGCACATGCGGAATATAATGGACAGGATCTCCGGCAGCAGATTGGCTACCGGGGCGAGGGCATTGTGCCGCCTTTTGAGGTCCGAGAGCGCCTTCTCGTGGAACTCTATTTGGTCATGGATTTGCCCGAGACTTTCGCCGTTACTGAGGGTGTCCGGACTGCTGGCGGGTTTGAAATTGATTTGAATGGATGATGGTGTGTGTCCGTTGACGTGGAAAGAATGAGTTTCACTGAGGATCCCGTCTGCGCATAAGCAGCGGGGACTCCGGAAGGTGTACAACTTGAACGCACCAAATTGCGTCGAGCATGTCCGGTACCGTTCCAAGTCGTAATACAATTATCTCCAGTGTCGTTGTGTTATGGGAGGATGAGCTCTTGGCAGGGTGACTGTGGGTACAAAGTGTAGATGTGGAAGGAAGGCGCAAGACAAGAAAGCTTGGGACCATCCGAAGTCGCGTCGATCGGGACGACCTTCGCAATTATAACTGACCAGATCCTATCGGGAGGCCGTACTTAGTCACTACGTCCTCGAGCTCGCACCATTACAGTCCACCCTGACGATATTTTCTCGTGTAGATTGTACGTAGGGTAATAAGATAAGTATATACATGATTGGCTGCAGGCCCCAAAACTCCCATAGTGAACAAGGTTGGATATCATTGCAAATGAGACCACATAACACAAGTGCGAGGCGAAATGAATATTACGATGTACAACGTTCTTCCACTAGAGAATGTAACTGTGACTATGTAGATGAGCAATTAGAGATATGCAGCTGGGGTAAGCGCGTCACGGTGCCGCGTGCATTGTGCGTTGTGCGTGGCCTGAAGGGGGGTATATCTAGAGTTCAAAATCCGCGTCATCATCATAAGGACTCCGAGTAGTTCGAGAATCGGAGGCTGTCCGACATGAGGCCCCCGTCGCCCAGATGGAGCGTCCCGCCCGCCCGCGCACTGCGCTCAAGGAGGTCCTCCCATTTCCTGTTCTTCTCCTGCTCCGACAGCGTCTGCCGCGGCGACGCATCGATCTCCCGGAACGTGAGCTGCCCGACGGGCGAGTGGTTCGTCTGCTTCGCGGTCGACGCGTTGCTGTGCCCGTCCGCCGAATCGTTGCTCTGTACAAGCGACAGCGCGTCGCCCACGTCGGGCGCGAGCATGACACTCGGCGTGAGCGGCGAGCTGGGCGTCTCCCGGGCTGTCGACGCAGGTGCAGACAAAGTGGGCGTCGGACGCCGCGAGCTACGAGACGGACGGGGAGGCGGCGTCTGCAAGGATACAGCTGAGGTCAAGCCAAACTCAGATTGAGGAAGCGTGGCCGCGATCCTGAGGTGCGGCCGGTTACCGCTCGAGCGGCTAACGGAGGACTTGCGCGAGGCGAACTTGTTTACAGGCTCGGAGGTGGAGAAGAGAGGCATGTCATCCGCATTTTCGGGGCTCACGGATCGATGGTCCCGATGTAACTGAGAGGTAGATGATCTTCGGGGAGGATGAGGGAGAGGGGTCATGACCATGTCTCGTATGGCAGGCGAGGACTGGGTCGTGTGGCCGTGTGAAGAGCCGGCAGTGACGTCTTCCTGACTCTTGTCTAGACGATAGAGCTCACTGGGAGGGATGATCCATTGCCCAATGGCCGTTTTGGGTATAGGTGGCAGCTCTCCGCCATACGACGAGGAGGATGAATGAGTCGAGTGCGTACGGTGGAAGAACTGGGTTGACGCCACATCCGATGATGACTGGGGCGAGGAGGGCTGCGTCGCAGTGCTTGGCCGGCCGCTGCTCTTCATAAGCCCTGCGGATGGTCGTCGTAATGTCGGCGGCATAGATACCTTGGGAGCCCGCCCTGGTGCAGTCGATGGCCTGACAGCCGACATCGATGACCTTGACTGCATAAAACGCCCAACTGCGTTTTCGTGATCGACATCCTCCGACGGAGTGTGGACTTCAAATGTCGCGCGAGATGGCTGCACGTTGATCAGGTTCTTCGGGATGGCGGGCACAGGTGGTGGCGGAGCGCTCGGTCCCGACTGATACCGATCCCTGAGCCCACCAGAACTGATGCGTTTTACCAGCTTCCACAACCTGCCGCCAGTAGACTCCTCGTCTTGCTCCTTGCCGTCCTTTTCCTTATCCTTCTCCTGCTCTCGCGCCTTGCCCCCTTCCACCTTCGCAGTTCTGCTATACACCGGACGTTGCTCCTCATCCCTGACGGGCGTCGATCTTCGCGAGTCAACGCGCTTCGTGGAAGGCGTGGAACTTGATCGCAACGAGTCCGGAGCATCCAGCTCCGCGCGAACGTCGACGTAGTCATCGACAGACAGACGAAGACTCTTGCGCCGCTCCTTGGGCAGGCTTGCTGATCTGCGCTCCTGCAAGCTTGGGCGGCCGTTGCCACGAATCTCGATGATAGTCCCGGGTGTTGAGTGGGGCTGCGCCTCCGTCTTCGGGGCGCTGAAGCGCCCAGACATCTTCCGTGATAACGATTGTCGAACAGAAGTCCCGGTCGTGCTCGCTGCGCTTGATCCGACCGGCGGCATCGAGCGTCCTCTGGTCTGTTCGTCGCCCGTATACGTTAACCTATCATCCTCTACACTGCCCACAGCCACGACGCGCCCGGAAGTGCTCCCAAAGACGGTGTAATACGGTCCGTGAGCCCCCTTGGTGTGGTCGGCGGATCGTGGGGGATCGTGTTTCGATGGGGTCGAGTACTCCTCGAACGGAAGCGAGGCGGGCAGCTGCCACTGGAGAAGGTCTCCGACACCTGACTGCTTCACTGCTGGGCGCTCCTCTTGACCTTCGGCATGCGCCGCCAGCTGCTCGCGCCGCACGTTCTGCTCTTTATACGCCCGCGCGATCGCCCCAGCAGGCGTGAGCTTGGGCGTTGGCGAGGGCTGGCGTGCTGTGGACGCCTTGGGGTCGCGGGGGGATAAAGCGGATACAGAACGAGATGATCGCTCGGAAGAAGGATCGCCGGGCAATTTTGCCATCGACGCGTGACGGGAGGGCTTTATGAAGCCTGGACTGCTGTGCAAAGGAGATGCCGAGACAGACGCCGAGCGCAAGCCGTCCCCGTACGAGCGCTTCTTCAGGACGTTTCTGGGGCTGTGGCCCTCTCTTTCCTTGGACGAAGCAGGGGGTTCTCTGGACGAGCCCCGAGACGACCCTGGTCGAGACCTGTTGCTCCTGCCATCGACGATGAGCCCGCCTGGTACCCCCAAATCGGCACGTGTGCTTATAGCGCGCATCTTTCCGCTTTTGCTCGGCTTTCCCTCGTTGGAGAAGTCGCTGTAATCCTCGTATCGGCCCCTCCTTTCGGAATGCGATCCCAGCATGGATGACAGAGATGTCGGCGAGAACGCAGCGCTCGTCAGAGGCGAGTCCGATTCGGACGTGATTGAGATAGTGGACGCGCGGGACGGAGCTGCCGGTTTGCTCAGCAGTCGCTTAATGTCATGTCGGGAAGCAATGAGAGGACTAGAGGCGCGATCAGAGCTGCCGCCGCCGTCTGAAGCACTACCAGGCGAAATCATTCGCCCAGGAGATGTGGGCGAAGGCTGGAGGAAGTCAACAGGGGAAAGATGGAGCGCGTGTTTGGACGTGGACACGGTAGGGTAGTCGTGCAAGCGGCGTGACTTCGTGGCCGAGTCCGACTGGGACCCAGACCCAGCCCTGAAGGAACTGGCGGAGATTTGTGGTGGGGTGAGGGGTGTTGTCGCAGAGGAGGGTTGTTTAATAGGCAGCTGTCCAAATTCGTTTGGCATTGGATGATGGCCGCTCGTGTGCGGCGAATGTACGCGAAGCTCGGACATGGATACGGCGTGATGGGGGCGCCTGGAGCCCTCGGAGGGATTCTTCCGGGAAGACGATGAAGGTTTTGTCATGCCAGACTTGGAAGACTGCTGTTCATATGACGACGGCACTGGAGACGCCAATACGGGTCGGGACGTGTGCGATGGTTCCAAGCTGGATAGTTCACGACTTGGGCCTGACTGCATAGACCTGGGTAAAGGACCCATCGGGTGAACGGACGACGCGAGATACGGCTTCTGCGAGGTCGGGTCCTGCGCTGTAGAACGCTTCGACGTATGGCGAGAGGAGGAGGAGGTATTGGAGCTGGAGGAGAAGGATTGGAACGGTCGGCCACCGGAGCGACCAGTGGAAGACGATCGTGATTCGGAGTCGGAGGAGAACAGGAATGCCATGGCGATTGTATCTGAGATGGTCGTGAGTGGAAGAGATGCCGGAAGAAGCATTGTCACATACATATGTATTCAAGAAATTTCGTGCGGAATCAGGGCGAACGTCAATTGCATGTACAGTGCAAGTAAAGCCTGAAAGGAAGGGCAACAGTACACAGAGTACAGAAAGACGATTTGTCAGTTTCCATCAAGTAAACGAGAGCGCGAGATGGCGAGGCAGACTCACATATTTAGACAAGCTGTAGACAAGACAGTGGTGGGGCACGAAATCGAAAACCTAACGACAGCGCTGGCAGGCGTTCAAGAGTCGTCCGAGTGTTTAAGCTGCCGGAATCACCACGTGTGATCTGACAGGAAAACAGGAAGGGGAATGGGGTAGGTGTCGACTCGTTGCAGGGCGGATGCCGTACGGGGTTGATATGACAAAGTTGAAGGGGTAAAGGAACGTCCAGACGACTTAATGAAGAGAAAAGGGTAGGAAGGCGACCAGATGAAAGGTCAGATAAACGAGCGNGNGTGGTAAATGAGTGTGGTGGGTAGTAGGGGCCCTGGAAGGAGATCTGGACAGACACGTGCACAAACGGCGGCCCAAACAAAAATTGACTGCTGTGTGTGTCCGGGAGGATGACCGGGTCTATAATACCGGAGGTCATCAAGCAGAGGGCGGTCGCGAGGAAGATTGTACGCACCTGAGGCCTTCTGAGCGGGCTCTGCACTGCAGAACAAAGCGGCCTGAGCAGCTTGTGCTGAGATGTCAAGCTGTAGAGACAGACAGAAAGCGAAGGAAGAGAAAGGCTGATGACCCGCGCGGGGATCACAGCCAGCAAGTCCGCAAACAAGCGCCCGCCCCCCGGCTCCTCGGCCTCGCGTCCATAGCAACCCCGCCGTCGCCGCCCGGACCATTGCCTCCCAAGTACGCGACGGCCGGCATAATTGCAATTCCCACGCCGTGCCTGTCCAAGGCACGTCATACTTCGTGTCCTGCCTCGCTCCTGCCACTGCACTAGCAGCACTCCTCTTTTCGACGACCATGCACCCCGACGTCGACCTTGTCGTCGTCTTCAAGGCCTCAATCAAAACCTTTTCCAGATCACAAGCGCGCGAAGATGCGCAGCACGCGGAGGCCCAGTACACCCGTCTCATCGACCTTCTCCACAAGTCGGGTCTGCAGGCAGTCGGCCGTCGCGGGGAGAGACAAGGCCAGCTGCTCGTCCTCTTACGGTGCTCGTGTCAACAATTGCTTCGCCTCATTCAACGCGAGAGGTACGTGCGCGTCGGCGTCGAGAATGGGCAGATCTTCATTTCGGGTCGTGCGACCACACCAGGCATTCAGACTTTCTCTATGGACTCATCTCGTCTAGCCTTCCCTCGGCAACCCGTGAACATGACCCCCACTCCCTCAGTCCTGCAGAACGAGTCCGTCTGGTGCATGCCTATATCACATCTACCCCCGTCGATGGAGGCCTAGGAATCAATCCTGAATGCGAGGAATGGAACCGCGTAGAGTCAGTCATGGCTCTGCATGATTCTGAATTCAATAAAGTCTGGCTTCACTCCATCGCGAAGCGGCAAGTGGGATATGAACAACTTGACACCATCCGGAGCCAGGTGCATCATGCCATCTTATGCTACATCATGCGAAACTCACCTTTTTGCAGTTTGGTGAAACCGTGGCATTTTATTTTGCATTCTTGGTCTCGTATACAAACGCTCTTGCTTTTATCTCTTCTGCGGGACTCGCGTTCCATTACTTGGGCCATCCATACTCCGCTGTCTACTCGTCCGTTTTATTCACCTGGTCTATCGTCTTTATCGAATTTTGGCGTATCCGCGAACGCACCCTTTCCGTTCGCTGGGGTACTCAGGGCGTGTTCCGCGTAGAGAAACGCAGACAACAGTACAGCGAAGGCTTCCCGTGGTGGAAGAGAGAACTCAGGATGCTTGCAAGTGTCCCCGTCATCATGCTGTTTGCTGGTGTTCTTTTTGCTCTATTGACAGGCATCTTTGTATTTGAAGCTTTCGTGACCACACTATACACGGGACCAGGTCACGAATACGTCGTAAGCACGGTCCACCGCCTCGCCTTCCTCTAGCATTAACGTACTCGTTTTTAGTCATTCGTTCCAACAATCCTCTTTATAGCGGTGATTCCCCGCTTCATAGCGTACTATCAAACCTACGCGGAGTCTTTTACCAAGTGGGAAAACCACAGGCATCAAAGCACTTATGACACTTCCCTCACCATCAAGACATTTTCTTTATCAACCATGGTGGCGTACCTGGGCCTTGCCCTCTCGGCCTTCATCTATTTTCCTTTTGGCGAACAAGTCATGGATTACGTGCAAGGCTCACTCTTCAAGACAAGCGCTATATTTCAATCACTCGCGCCATCCCTGCATAACAGCACAAGCGCCGTCTCGGACAAAGCCAGCGAGGCCCACCGTCTCTTCGAGACCGACGCCGGCGCCGCACGCACGAAGGTCAACCGCTCGCGCCTGCAGAACCAGATGTTCGCGTACACAGTAACAAATCAGGTCATCAACACCTTCGTTGAGGTCGGCCTGCCTTACTTCCTCCGCGGCGTCGACGCCGTGCGCTCCGGGCGCGGCTTCGGGAAGCGCCGTGCGAGCTTTGGCAAGTCGGGGGCCGGGACGCCGGCGAAGAAGAAGCGCGTG
>SEOQ01000580.1:0-18392 GCA_004679275.1 Dentipellis fragilis
AGTAATTGAGCACGTAAATTTTGAGGCCTGGGGTGTCTGCAGCCTGAGGCCTGCAGTCCTGAAGCTGTTATTTCGAAACTCCTGACAGCTCTTTCTCGACGTCCTGACGTCTGATGCCCTGAACGTCCTGACAGGTCCTGAGAGGCCCTGCGGCAGGCCCTGCAGATGATTACGTGGTTTACTGATGTTGTATCTCATCATCAGCATCCCAACGCTCTATCTCAGCAGACGATGGTCGGACCTCGCCGCATCGAAGACACATTCCTCGCCAACGACGACGATCGCCTCTTCGCTGCAAACCCAGGTATAGTCGTGGGGCATGAAGCGTGGTGGAGAGACCATTACAATTGGCTACTTGAATCTGGTTATCAGCTGCGACCGCGCTACCATCCTGACTGGAAGCGACCATGGGAGGGGACGGATGGATTCTACCAAGACTTCGAGCAGGGCCAGATAACCCCGGTATGTCGTCATCGTTTACTTCATTCGAGCGCGTTCTGAAACTGTATCGGTAGAGACATAGTATCATGGACGCCGTCAGGACGTCTGACAATACCTACGTGACCCTCAAGCAAATCTACCCAATGGAAAACCGTCTCAACGAACAGGAGCTTGAAATCAACCAGTTCCTCATGTCGGAGCCGCTAGCGTCAGATCCTCGCAACCATTCGTCAAGATTCTCGACGTGCTGACTGTCCCCGACGAAGACAATTGGAAGATAATCGTCATGCCGTTCCTTAGGACCTTCGATAGCCCATATTTTGTGACGTTCGGCGAAACCATTGCGTTCTTTACCCAGACCATAGAGGTATGGTTTCTATATCCAGAACGTTCGTCGCTTATCTTTCGCGTAACAGTTCCTACAGCTCTTGCATGAGAATCGCATCGCTCACCGGTAAGGCTCTATCTTTTCGCTGGGACTAGCCATAGTCACCCTATATCCCCAGGGATTGCTGCCACGGTAACATGATGATGGATGCGAGTAAACTCTATAAACAACCATGGCATCCCGTCAAGATTAACCGGCGAAGGAATTGGAAAGGGAGCGTTACCCATACCACAAGAACGAATCGACCTGTGAAGTACTTCTACATCGACTATGGCATGTCGCGGAAGTACAAACCAGGCGACGTCGCTCTCGAACTCCCCATGCAGGGAAATGACAAGACCGCGCCTGAGCATCAACCGGAAAACTATGACACGCCCTGCGACCCATTTCCCACCGATATCTACTATCTCGGCAACCTCATCCGCCAGGACTTCGTGCTGGTACGCTGTCCAATCTCATTCACCGTAATTGCTCTGACCTCCGCCATAGAAATACCACGGCTTCGGGTTCATGGAAGACCTGGTGTCCGACATGACCCACAAAGACCCGCTGAAGCGTCCCAAGATCGACGAGGTCGTCGCGCGCTTCGCGAAGATTCGCGAATCGCTGAGTACCAGGAAGCTTCGCTCGCGCACTACTCGGCGTAAGGAAGTTGGTATTGTCACATTCTTCCGCCTTGGAGCGCACTATGCGCGAACTGCGCGGTTCATCCTTACTCGCAAGCCCGCGATTCCCAATCCCGTGTAGTTCTTACGCCGATTCACAACCGTCATATACCCTAATTTTTCTTTGTTCATTTCTACCATCTCGATGACGGACTGCAAGAGCCCGAGATATGAAAGTAAGTAGTATCATGACAGGTTAATGAAGCCTGTGATTAAGTTGCTTGAGTGATCTTCTAGCAACTCTACTTGAACGTAAACCCGACTTAGAAGGTCACAAAGGGCCCGAAGATGGTGAAAGCAAGATATAAGTGTCGCTACAGGCTGGAACGACTGGATACAGAGCAAGAAGACGGGACACAATGGATGTACAAGGTGTTACAACTGTGAGGCCGTTTGAAGACGTGCAAGTGGAATCGAGGCTATCACTACCAGGCGTTACAGGGGTCAAGGAACCTATTCGGCGATAGAATCGAGAGTCTTCTCCGCGTCAGTCCCTTCTCCTTTCCCTACATTGGGTAACTTGGTCGCAGCTAACGAAAAGTATAAGTCGCATGAACAGGATAGCAGGTTAGGTGCGCCTAGCTTACTGTTCGGGTCCCCTAGAGCCTGACAGGCCAGCTTAGCCGTGTCTGCAGCGATCGCGTTGACTTCCACGGATGTCTTTCCCTCCACTGTCTTACTATCAGCGCAACAGACATAGCCGATTCAAGGGGACGGCTTACGAACTGATAGAGTCAGCTCGAGAGCTGACTCGACGGCCTTGGAATGCATGTACTCCATTTCCTCATTGGTGAGTGTTTCTGTACTCTGATCTGTGTCGCAAGCGTATGAAAACGCGGCACAATTGCATGGGTACGAGCGGATCTTACCCTCAACGATCCTGACAAATTGGTCTGCCACCTGCGAGGCGAAAAGATATTTCGCCCTGGCCTTGGAAGACTCTATCTGGAAACCGAGAAATAAATAGATCTATCAGCAAACGGACGCAAAGTCGAGCGAAAGTATGTTTATCTACCTCAGCCAGCTTCATGGTGGCCTTCGCCTTCGCTTTATAGGTATGAGAAGCACCCCAGGAACGTAGGACATTTTTCGCACGGGAGTACCTTTCAGTAGAATCCTGCGCGCTGAGTATACAGTCAACCACCGTTGATAGGGAAACGAAACCCGAAGACTCACGAACGATAATGCTCCGACAGGTCATCTACATCAGGGAACCCGCCTCTGAGCGGTAAGCACTTTCAGCGTTTGTAAGACCCCGGAAGTTTCCGGGCGCATACAGGCGCACGTAACGAGCTTGTAAACGAGCTGCAAGATTTCACGGTGTCATAACTTTTCCAGACACTTATAACACCTCCATATACCGCCTACAAGTAAGCCCTCATTCCCGCTGTGTCCAAAAGTCCACCTTCACCTGCCCTAAATCCGCACGTGAGACAGGTCGTACATCGCATATGGTGCCACGTCGCATACGACCCTTCATCTCCAACCCTCATCGACATCTCCTGCGACAGTCCATTCCCGGTGAGTCGCCCCCCAGGCGATATTCATCTCGCTATATCTTCATGGCCTTCGATGCCTTTTTGCGCGTGAGTCGTTCCTCCTTTGTCCCTGCAACTCGTTGCTGTCGCATGGTCTCGTTGAGTCCCCTCCCCGTGCAGGACGGGCGAACAAGGTGCGTGATTCCAATTTGCGCTCGGCCGTACCTCTCCCTCGACTGCGGGCATTATCATGAGGTCCGGAATCCAGCGAGGTATGTGCCATCTTTCCTGAGAAACCTTTGGTGCGTTGGCATCCGGCGTTGGTTCGTCGTGGTACCGCCATAGCGTGTCGACTGCAAAAACAGGTATGTACCATCTGCGAGCGAATTTTTGGCATGCTCCCAATACTGACGATGGGGTCTATGCAGATTCAGTTTATCATGTTGCTTCTGCCGTTCCCTCACCATCCACAAGTCGCGTCCGTTGCCTGTGATGGAGATTGGTGGTACTAGATGGCCTGTACCTGTTTATACCACAAATACATCTGTTTTCTGGTATTCCATGCATGTTCTGAGCTTCTGGGGTGAGCTGAGGGCAGCAGCTGGCTGCAAGTTTTTGATAGGTCGCGAAAACTTGCACAATCTTACGTTCCGTATGCGTGACGACACTGACGATTGTATGCCGCATGTGTAAAATTTCTACCGCAGTAAGCACTTGCAGCGTTTATAACGATTATAGGCTTTATAAGCTAATATAAGCTGCTTATTGGAGCATACATAACTCGGGCGGATTCCCTGATGTATGAGGGCCACCGGCAAAATTTTCCTATGTTTTTCGATGACGTCGAACGCGTGTGCCATGTACTTGTCGCCCGCCTTCATCTGACGTCCAGGAAGGTGGCCAACGACTGCCTGATACATAGCGCCTGCTATGATGTCGGTGAAATGCACTGCGATACCAACGGCTGGTTCGAAGCCAGACATGTTATGAGCGATGATCGATGAGAAGTGGTGCGGCGAGAGGATTGGGGGATTAGCAGGTTTGAGGTCATGGTCGGATCTTGTAGGCCTTTATAGGCTTTTTGGAGAGCGTCTGTTTAGTATACACCATTTTGGGAACAAGAGACGTGGTATCGAAGAGCAGGGTGTGGTCGTGCTCTCAGGCGAGAGGGGTTCCTGTTTGACCACAGCGAACCACGACATGTCCGGCCCGGCATAACGGCGCTATACAATCTCCGATCTGTCCTTTGTTTCGAAAGTGTGAGGTGGTTCTCACGCTCTCCTCCGTCTGGCGTCTACACCTGTTTATTGTTCTCTCCTTGACTACAAGCGATGGCAGCTTCACTCAATTCCCGCATCCTTGTCGAGACGCCGTACTCTTCATACCCGTCAGTCACTCACTCCAACTCCTCCCCTTGACTAGAAGATGGCCACACCGCCGCGCCTCGAAGATACCTTCCTCGCCAATGAGAACGATCGTCTCTTTACTGCCAATCCTGGTATAGTCGTCGGTCAAGAAGCGTGGTGGAGGGACCACTACAACTGGCTGTTAGAATCTGGTTATCAGCTGCGACCGCGCTACCATCCAGACTGGACACGGCCGTGGGCAGGGATCGATGGCTTCTACCTGGACTTTGAACAGGGCCAACGAAAACCAGTACGTTATTTCATACTATGTTTCATCCCTTTCTCTAACTATCACGATAGAGGCATAATATCATCGACGCAGTCAGAACGTCAGACAGTACCTTCGTCACTCTGAAGCAAATCTATCCTATGGACAACCATCTCAATGACCAGGAGGTTGAAATCAACGAGTTTCTCATGTCGGAACCTCTGGCCTCCGATCCCCGCAACCACTCCGTCAAAATTGTAGACGTGCTATCCGTTCCTGACGAAGAGAACTGGAAGATAATTGTCATGCCGTTCCTGAGGACTTTCGACAGTCCGTATTTCGCGACCTTCGGCGAAACGATTGCTTTCTTCAAACAGATCATCGAGGTAGAAACTTCTCTTCTCGCCCCTCCAAATAACCTTATTATTCGCTATTGCATTGCAGTTCTTACAGCTCTTACATGAGAACCGTATCGCTCACAGGTAAGATCCCTTCTGCTTCAATCGAGTCCATCATGCTAACAACTCTGCGCAGGGACTGCTGCCACGGCAATATGATGATGGACGCCAGCGCACTCTATCATCAAGCTTGGCACCCCGTCGATATCAATAAGCGAAGAGACTGGAAGGGCCGTGTCACTCATACTACCCGCACGAATCGACCTGTGAAGTACTTCTACATCGACTACGGCATGTCGCGGAAGTACAAACCAGGCGACGTCGCTCTCGAACTCCCCATGCAGGGAAATGACAAGACCGCGCCTGAGCATCAACCGGAAAACTATGACACGCCCTGCGACCCATTTCCCACCGACATCTACTATCTCGGAAATCTCATTCGTCAGGACTTCGTGCTGGTACGTTGTCCAACCTCTCATTCTCTGTAAGATACCCCGTGCACTTTTGACTTGCGTCTTAGAAATACTACGGCTTCGAGTTCATGGAAGACCTGGTGTCTGACATGACCCACAAAGACCCGTTGAAGCGTCCCAAGATCGACGAGGTCGTCGCGCGCTTTGTGAAGATCCGCGGGTCGTTGAGCACTCGGAAGCTCCGCTCGCGCACTACTCGGCGTAAGGAGGTTGGCATCGTGACGTTCTTCCGCCTTGGAGCGCATTATGCGCGAACTGCTCGTTTCATACTTACTCGCAAGCCTGCTATTCCCGATCCTGTATAAGTTCTTCCCTATTTGCGTGCCTCATGCAGTATATCCCTAGTGTCCTCTTTCTTGATCGTATACTCACCGCAATAATATCTGTAGTTGTCCCCACACCACTCGTTGCCCTATCTATACCCTTGACTACATGGAATTCGGACTGCTATCTCTAGCACACTATCTTGCGTCCGCGTCATCCAATACATTTGCTTGCCTCCAAAATGGCGTCGCCTGACCGAAAGAAAACTCACGTCTGTCCGATTTGCCCTTGTGCTCAATGGAGAAGTTCGAGCGGATCGACGTCAAATAAGCTCAACTTGCGGTAACCAGCTTGTCACCTACAGTACCCCTGAATAGTGTCAGTAAATTGACGGCGGCGCCACCGATCCCAGGCAACCGAACATTCTTCCTGTCTGCCATCGCAGACCTGACAATCAAATGATGCATCCTGTCTGCTTTCCGCGATAATTTCAGATTTCTCTCCTGGCGGCCATGGTGCGATGCATCGGGGGACGCACTCATGTCGGAGAACAACAAATGCTGGATTAGGCCGGGTATATCGAGCATGCAGAAGCTGCCATCGCGGTTGCCGTATATCACGCCTGCGAATGTCTTGATGGATCGAGCTGAAGTCTGATACAACGCTTTTCTGCCAAGCCATCGTGAGTACGTCGCCTGAGGTCCATAACAGATAAATCCGGACCCACAAGGCCTCCTTGGAATTTCAGAATTTCGTTTTGATAAGAATCATGTAGGGGTCGTCGAAGCATGCCCTTTCTCTGCAAGATCGTCAGTGCCTGATGAAAGTATGAGATGCCTCATACATCGGCTTGCTCGGGCGCGGGCTCGTTAGCTTAGATGCTTCAGCCCGTGAGTCGCAACCGAAACGAGGCTACCGACATGGCCAAAACAATTGGCGCGCCGATGAGCCACGAGGCCACGCATCATCTTCTGTCACCCAGCCCCAGTCCTCTATCCAGCTCAGCCACGTGTGGAGCTCCTCGACAAAGGTCCACGGATGCGTCCAGTCAAGGACGTTCACAATTAGGGTATGCGGGAGCGATTGCCGTGGTGGAACGAAATGGAGTAACAAGGAGATAAGGGCGCCGACGACGGCAGCGTGTATACCGAAAGTCGAGCAAGGGTATCTGGACTGCAGGCGTAAACGTGCAAACTTGTGCCGAGGACTGCAACACTCACCTTCGTCCGCGTCGTCTCGCACATCCGCCTAGTCGTACCCGAGCGCAAAGTCGGTGCGCGGCTCGTCCTTTCCACCATCTGCAGCGGGCTTCTGCAGCGGCGCCGACGCAAACGTGCTCTTTCTAGATGAAGGTTGTCCGAGTACTTACTAGTAGGATTTGCTTTGAGGGTATTGAACGCGTGGACGAAATTGAGTCTAGGATGCTGGACCAAAGGTTCTGAGGAGGTGCCTCTGGTGTTGATGAACGTGAACCGCCGTCCATATTGTTCATGAAGGCGATGGAACGACCCTCAGTTGAAGTCTTTGGGTTATAGGTGAGCGTCGCGGTGTAATGGTCGAAATGTACAATCGGCTATATCCTTTCGGAGTTCCAATTCTCGAGGAGGCGTTGCGACTCAGGCGCCGGCGCGATCAGAGTCTCTTCGCCAACCTCCAGCACGGTATGGGAGTTGATCCTCACGAGTTACTCACTGACGATATCCGTAGCTGAACAGCTGAAGCCCGGAATACGAGACGAGAAAGTAGAAGGTATAACATTGATATATAGTCACGCTATTCGATACAGAGGGACAAGGAGACGAGATTTCAAGACGGGAGTTAACGCCCCCGGGTATACAAGATCAACAGTCTACTCAGTGATAGACTCGAGAGTTCCCCCATTGTCAGCCTCCTCTCTCCTCTTTGCTGTGGGTATAATGCTCGCATCTATTGAAACAGATAAGCCGCTTGAACTGAATGATTGCCGTACGGCTAGCTTACTGTTCGGGTCTCCCAGAGCCTGGCAGACTAGTTTGGCAGTGTCTGCGGCGATTGCGCTGACTTCCACAGAAACTTTACCCTCGGCTGCAATCACGTTAGCATACGAGAAATGGCTCAGGGAGAGAGACACATTACGAATCGCCAGAGTTAGGTCGAGGGTCGACTCGACAACCTTGGAGCGGATATCGTCCATTTCCTCATTAGTAAGTATTTCCGTGCTTTCATCTGGGGATTGAATGCTCAAAAACACAAAGCCAAAAGAGGCGATGAGGCATTACCTGCAGCAATTCTGACGAACTGGTCTCCGACCTGCTCTGCAAAGAGTTGGTGCGCCCTTGCCTTCGACGACTCTAACTAGAGAAATAACAGAACATAAATGACGGGGGTAAAGGGAAAGACCACTAAAGCAGATCTACATACCTCAGCGAGCTTCAGGGCTGCCTTGGCTTCTGCTTTGTAGATTCGAGAAGCACCCCAGGAACGTAGAAAGTTGCCCTTGCGTGAGTACTTTTCCCTGGCGTCCTGCGCCCTGAATGATGAGTTAGTTCCAGCTCGCTGAAGGCATTGTTCGAGGAAATACATACGAACGGTAGTGTGCTGAGAGCTCCTTGAAGACATGAGGCGGTAAGATTTCTCGATTCTGCTCCGCTAGATCTAATGTCTGTTTCATGTAGGTGTTTCCTGCCTTCAACTGGTGCCCAGGAAGACGACGAACAACCGATTGATACATCGCTCCAGCCACGATGTCAGTGAAATGCACCGCGACACCCATAGCTGGTTCGATACCCGTCATGTCGGAGTCAATGTACGAGTTGAGGCTGCGGGAGGAGGCTGGATATCGGTTGATTGGAGGCCATTACTGGGGTTGTGCAGGCTTTATAGACATTTTCCAAGCGTCTACTCACAGTTCAATCTGAGAACAAAGGACACAGATGATGAAATTGTGGATGGAYGTTTCGAAGGAGGGATTCGCGTTGCAGCTGGCAAGTCGGGCCAGTGAGAGGGCCCGGCGTCCGGGATGATGGTGCCATACAAACGACGTATCTCCGATCGGTCCCTTGTTCTGAATTGTGAGTTGACTCTCACGCCCTCTTCCGTCCGGCGTCTACAATGCAGCCTATTGTTCTGTCTACGGACCAGACTCATGCGTTTCTCCCTCTACCACCACACCCATGACTACCCCTCCACTTCTCGAAGACACCATCCTTGCAAATGACGAAGATCGCCTCTTTTCTGCAAATCCAGGTATAGTTGTCGGGCAAGAAGCGTGGTGGCGAGACCATTACAACTGGCTGCTGGAATCGGGCTACCAACTGCGACCGCGGTATCATCCCGACTGGACGCGTCCTTGGGCAGGAACCGATGGATTCTACCTCGATTTTGAGCAAGGCCAGCGAAACCCGGTGCGTTGGTTCATATGCTGAAGCATTTTCTTAGACTCAAACCACGACCACAGCGACACAGTATCATGGACGCCGTGAGAGTGTCTGACAATACCTACGTGACCCTCAAGCAAATCTACCCAATGGACAACCGTCTTAACGAACAGGAACTTGAAATCAACCAGTTCCTCATGTCGGAGCCGCTAGCGTCGGATCCTCGCAACCATTCTGTCAAAATCCTCGACGTGCTTACAGTTCCCGACGAGACCAGTTGGAAGATAATCGTCATGCCGTTCCTTAGGACCTTCGATAGCCCATATTTTGCGACGTTCGGCGAAGCCATTGCGTTCTTTACCCAGATCATAGAGGTATGATTTTTGTAGAAAAAATGTCTTGTCGCTTATCTTTCGCGTAATAGTTCCTGCAGCTCTTGCATGAGAATCGCATCGCTCACCGGTAAGGCTCCATCTTTCCGCTGGGATTAGCTATACTCAACCTATGTCCCCAGGGATTGCTGCCACGGTAACATGATGATGGATGCGAGCACACTCTATAAACAACCATGGCATCCCGTCAAGATCAACCGGCGAAGGAATTGGAAAGGGAGCGTTACCCATACCACAAGAACGAATCGACCTGTTAAGTACTTCTACATCGACTACGGCATGTCGCGGAAGTACAAACCGGGCGACGTCCCTCTGGAGCTCCCCATGCAGGGAAATGACAAGACCGCGCCCGAGCACCAGCCGGAGAACTACGACACGCCCTGCGACCCGTTCCCCACTGACATCTACTACCTTGGAAATCTTATCCGTCGGGACTTCGTGCTTGTACGTCTCTCAATTCACGGTAACATATCTTTGTGTTTTCCTCACGACATCACAGAAATACTACGGCTTCGGGTTCATGGAAGACCTGGTGTCCGACATGACCCACAAAGACCCGCTGAAGCGTCCCAAGATCGACGAGGTCGTCGCGCGCTTCGCGAAGATCCGCGGGTCGTTGAGTACCCGCAAGCTTCGCTCGCGCACTACTCGGCGTAAGGAGGTTGGCATCGTGACGTTCTTCCGCCTTGGGGCGCATTATGCACGAACTGCGCGATTCATACTTACTCGCAAGCCCGCTATTCCCGATCCTGTATAATTTCTTCCAGACTCGCGTGCACCATATATCCCTAGTGTCCTCTTTCTTGATCACAGTCCCCGTAATAATATCTGCAGTTGTCCTCACACCACTCGTTGTCCTGTCTATACCCTTGACTACATATATTTCGGACTGCCTATCTGTAGCACATTATCTTATGTTCGCGTATGGTTGTTGCCTCCCTGACTCGTATCTCTGGGGTTGACCTCAAGTTTTCGCTGGTACCTGGATCGCTCTGACCTCGGGTTGATCCCGTACTTGTACTTGTTCGGATATCCAGAGCTCACAATCGTCAGCGCCTTGATAAGAACTCCCTACCATATGGTGTCGTAGATGACGAATAAGATGAAGAGGTAGGGGAACTCGTGAGGGCACGCGCCAACCATCGGCCCCAATAAGAGGACGGTCAGGACCCCAGGCCCCGCTGTCCCCCAGGTTGACATGTTGATACGACATTTAGCTAGATCGATCGCAAGTATGCTTCATTCATCGAGCAGGACGTGTGAACACCGCAATACTCGACGAAACAAGGACAATGGAGAAGCAGGGAAGCGCGTTGGCAGTAAGTCCGCGAAGCGGAGCAACGAGGGGAAAGTTAGCCCAATTGCCATCGCTCTGGCGACACCGGATTTGATAAGATTCTCTGACCTTGAGCTTGAGAGCCTGACAGCTCGACTGGTCCGCAAATGTATTCCTTATGATAACTCTCCAAAACTCTGCGCGATAGGAATTCACAGTGTCATTGACTCGGGTATAAGATACAGATAGATTGAACGAGTGCGACCAATGTCTGATGCAAAACAAATACGGGTAGCAAAGTAAGTAAGTAGTCCGGGGACCCTGTGAAGCGATGCAACAATACAAAAAATACACGACTGTAGATAGTTATAGACATGCAATACTCGACTTGTCCGTCATTGCACAATTCTGTCTAGAGACTCGGTCACCAGTCTAGTAGATAGTAGCAGATAAGAAACAAGGAAAGCATGCACATCACGGGTCCGGATTAGCAGACTTGCGCGTGGCAATGAGTCGTACAGTCCGAAAGATGTGTGGGGGGTATCGCCACAACGTAACAATCTTCCACTCTTTCCTTCGAATTGTGCGCCCGCGCAGCTTCCAAGAGTAAAGCGAGCCTCTGATTTTCGCGAACCGAGTGACGACTTCGTTAATTTCCGGCCGCTTCGAGGGATCATCCTGGACCATATCTTCTACGAGCTCCTTCATGAACCCGAAGCCATAGTATTTCTGCAAAATTCGCCTCAAACAGAGAGCAATTAGGAAATCGAAAATAGCACGTACCTGCATGAATGACTCGCGGATGAGATTGCCGAGGTAGTAGATGTCGGTCGCGAAAGGATTACAAGGTATATTGTATTTATCTTCTTGGCTCTCCGGTGCCGTTTTGTCGCCGCCGTGGACAGGGAGCTCGAGAGGTGGCCACGGATGGGTGGTATCCCTATAGCGTTGCGACAAGCCAAAGTCGATGTAGTAGTATTTGACCAGACGCTCGGTTCGGGTATAATGTTTGGCTTTGCCCTTCCAGTCTCGTCGTTTATTACGCTTGATAGGGTGCCAGGGATGTGGGTACATGGGCGAAGCGTCCATCATGATATTCCCGTGCGTGCAATCACTGTAGAAACGATGAGGGACGATACAGCGTGAGGTATCAGAGACCGTACCGATGCGCGACGCGATGTTCATGCAAGAATTGCAGTCCCTGTATTTTGAAGATGAGAAAATGAGACGCTGTCGATGCAGATTACGCACACCTCGAATAATTGGCTAAAGAAAGCGACAGCTTCGCCGAACGTCGCGAACAGAGGGTCGTCGAACGGTCTCAAGAAGGGCATCACCATTACTTGAAGGTTTTCATCATCGGGAACTTGAATGACTTCGCTGATTTGCGCACAATGGTTCCGTGGGTCCGACGCCAGTGGTTCTGAAGATAGATACTGATTGGTCCGAACTTCCTGAAGATCCGAGCGACCGTTGATCGGGTCTATCAGCTTCAGAGATACGAAACTGCCATCCGATGTCCGAGTCGCATCCATATTTCCAGAATACTGTAAGGTGGCGTGTTTGCAGATGTTGAAAATATAGGAAATGCAACGCACTGTAATTCTCTGCCCTTCTTCGTAATCCTCGTAAGAGCGCCCTGTCCCGAGCCATGGACGGGTCCACTTAGGATTATAGCGAGGACGTAGGGTGTATCCTGCCTGCAGGAGCCACTCATAATGGTCTCTCCACCACGTTTCCCCGAATGCAACTATACCAGGGTCCTCACGGAACCGTCGGTGTTCGTCCGTTCGCGGACCGAAGACGCGATCCCGTCTAGCTTCGAAACTTTCGCTGCGAACTGAGGAGGTAAGCGTCAGCAGGTAAAGATAGAGGAGAATATTGTGTACGACTCACCGTTGATGGAGGGCATTGTCAAGAGCAGAGGCTGAACAGGCCATGCATGGTGGTTATTGTTCTTGAGCGTGGGACTGTCCACAGGGCAACTCCGCGGAGAACTCCGGTTGCGGAGGACCCCGACCACCTCAAGCCACGACCCAGGACGACTTGTACAACTTGTCGGCGCGGTCGTCCCCTGCAGTGAGCTCGGCCTCCTTGACATCTCCTATGGTAACCTTTGGTCATTGCAATGTTCCGAAAATGGATCCTCTCTCATATCAAGCGCGCGCCCGTAGCGTATATAAAATGTGACTTGGTATGCCGACCTAATCATCCATACCGTCCCATTCTCCTCCGTCAACTTGAACGCTCTCTCATCATGTCTGGAATCGAAGTCGCAGTCGGCACGCACTTCCTCGATACTCTCGCCAACATCGTATTCGAGGGCCTCTCCAAGCACCGGCCCAAGAACCAGACCAAGAAGGGCAACGACTATCTCGATGGTGCCCTTGTCTTGACGGAAGAGTACCGTGCCATCTTGACCAATCGCGATAGGATCGATATTGAGAATGAATTTCAAGCGTACGTTTCTCGTTGCATGTGATGCTAGCAATATTGAAAGAGAGTGACAGCGCCGAGACGCTCAAGGCAAAGCTCGAGATACACGACAGCTGGAAGTCGCGGCTGATCACTTCGCATAAGTACAAGCATCAGGCGAAGAACGCCTTTGCTCTCGCTAAGGTATTTTCTCGCTTTTTGAATTTTTGGTTCGCGTACTAAGATTTCGTCAGAAACTTTCTACCTTAAGGAGAATGGCTCAGGCATTCGCGATGGACGTCGCGGATGCTGTCGTCGAAATTGCCGGTAAGTTCAAGCCAATTGATGATATTTCAGACTTCCAGACTTATAACACGCGTAGAACAAGAGGAGTCCTCCGTTTTGGACGATGCTACGAAAGAGGAGCTGCGCTTGAGAGTCGTAACTAGCATTGAATCGTCCCCGGAGGGGCGCGCATACTGTGAGTTCATGGGTCCACTGATTATTACATCGACCATACTCACGCCTGGGATATTCTTTAGCTCACGAGAATACTAGCGCTGTCGAGGTTGCGACAGTTGCACAGAAGGTATGGGCAATGGTCAAACTCGAGAATTTGGTACGTTTGTATCTACCATCTGCTTCATTTGATCTGACTTCGCGACAGATCCCGTTTTATTTCGCATGAACGTGTAGTCTATCTCAGAATCTAGTCGCAGGCTCGTCTAGTCATGGATCCTCTAACCGTTCTCTGCTCTGCAATTCTATCGTCTATACCAAACTGTGATTCAGATACATCTTGATCTTTATGTATTGCATAACATGCTACAGTATGATTCATTCGATTGTGTGTTTTGCCTCGTGTAATATGAGCCCAGTACAAGTATGGAATTGGTTTGAGATCAGAGCGATCCTCCTGTGACCCTAGTTCCACCAGCAGAACCTGAGGTCGATCCCGGAGGTGACAGTCATCATTAATCATGCCGTCGCTCTACGTTGTTCCGAATCTGGTTTCATCTTGGAGCTCAGGGGAGCTGCGACCGAATGGCAGATGGTCGGCATGACTCCTTGTTGTCATGCACATAAATGTCAAGACTATTCCCCATAAGCGCACTGCTCTCCGCATTCTATTTCGGACTTTAAATGTACTTTAAATTGTTTAATGCGCAAGATATAAAACTAGGTAGAAGTTGTTCGGATATCCTGAATTCACGATAGTCAGGGCTCGAAGACTTCCTACCGTTGGCTGCAGGGTGCTGTCGTAGACGAAAGAAGAGGTGGAGACCCATGCGCCAACCATCGGCGCCAACAGGGGGACCCCAGCCTACCCTTGCCGTGGCGCCGGAAGCCCGGAACGCCGAGGCCAAGAGGCACCGCTAGCCCACACACCCACTAGGATGAGACCCTCATCACAACGCACGACCTGCCTCCCTTGTCTACTTTTGATCCTCCTCATCGCCCATCGCAAGGATGCTCTGCCCAGTGGACGTGTAGTGAAGAGCCGGAGGAAGGAGTCCCGGACGGATCGACAGATCGGCAGATTTCATACCGTCCAATTCAGACTTCGAATGAACTACTACAGCCGAGGAGACTGCTTCCATAGCCCATAACGCCGAATTGTCCTTCTTCAGTCGAATGAGGTACATTCTCAGAAAATTTTGTGTTTCAAACTGACGGATAAAGCTTATTTGACGTTCATCAAGGGACGAGGAATGCTATGCACGTTGCGAACCGCAGCCTGCAGACAAATTCTCATTCACGTGTTGGCGCATGATATTACGACGAAGTCCTCCACTTTCACTCGGACGGTATAGTGGTCTTCATGAGGCTTGGAAAGGAATGGTAGCTCCGCGCGTCAGACATGTCATAAGTTTCGTAGACAAAGATAAAGTGCTCGCATTAAAGGCTGATACGTAGCTAGTACCCTGCGGACACGACGTATACGGTGGGTGTATACCACGCCGCCAAAGGAAAACGATAATGCGTATATTTTCTTCATTGTGATTGAAATCGTCTCCAAAAACATTGCTAGAAGAATACAATGGTATAATACAGTTGCTGCTTGCTTTGATTCGTTGACGCTCTCTGTGATACAATGACAAGAAAGACATGGACGGTGTCGGAGACGACGACCACAGGCACATCACGCGTCGTGAGGCTCTTCCATTTGCTGTGATTTCTCATCTGATAGGATAGAGTGTGGTCAGCTAAATGAAGTCTTAGAAGCGTGTCGCAAAACTCACTGGTCTTGGCGCCGATCGCAGCCCAAGCCTGCCGGACGATACCCGCGAGATTCACCACGCTGCTGTAGGATGGGTTGCCGTTGACTATGTAGTATACAGCGTAAGCTGGTCCAGCTCGCCTCGGACAATCAATTATATGAAGCCCACCATATAGCTGAGTCGCGGTCTTGTGGATCTGAACGCGAAGCTGCTCCTTCACGGATCCCGGAATGCGAGAATCGGTGTCCCGCTCCTCTAGAGGATAACACTTTCAATCTCTACCCTTAGAGACCCGGTGATGTCGGACTGACCAATATGCTGCATAGCGCGCTGTGTAATCACATGAGTGAACTTCTCCCGCGCTCTCGCAGCGTCGACGCGTTTCTGCGATATTCGATGTTCAATATTACGGCGTCATACAAACGTACAGAAAGATGCGTACCTTGGAGATCGCATACGTGAGCTTGGCCCGTTTCTTGTACTCGTGCGAAGTAGTGACAGACTCCTGGAGACTCTGAGCTCGCTCGTACTGCTCCTTGGTCTCCGTCGCGCTACGTGTCACGGTACTCGTCAGTGCGCGGCTCATAGACGGTACGAGGCAGCTTACAGCTCATATTGGTTCCCAATCGCGTCCATCGTGCCTTGACGCAGCAGCCCACCGTACTTGTCGGTTAGATCGAGCGTACGGTCCATGTAGTCGTCGCCGGCTTTGACCTGTCTCTTCGGAACCAGATCGGCCACCGCGTTCACGAGCGCGCCCAAAGCGAGGTCGACGACATGCGTCCCGAAGCTCAGCTCGACGCCAGACATACTGCTAAAGACTCTGAGACAGATGAAGGCCAAATGTGAAGCCCGAGAGAACTGCGAAGGAGATCGTTGTGATGACCACTCGTCGCTGCGAGAAAGTGCACATATAAAAGAGTATACCTCAGTGAGCGTGAAGACGACTGCATTGTTCTGCTTCAGGATAGGAGTGGGAAGTGTGCTACGGTAGGCAGCAGCAATTGCTAGGGCGACTTGGTCTGACCTGGGGCGTGGCCAGAGAAGAGAGTGATTGGTCTCCAGGTGCAGAACAACGACTGCCAACTCCGGTCAACTCCGACTCCGCCTCGTGGCTCACCGGCGCCAATTTTTTGGCCTCGTCCCGCCGGTCACAACTTGACACTGTAACCGACGTGGTCAAGCTTGAGCAGACTCATATGAGGCATTTCACGCTTTCTTTAGGTATTTTCTACCTTTTAATGGAATGAATGGCTTCGGCAGTCGCTGCATACTCTGTGTCAAACAAATGCTGTGCATCCGAGAAGATCTTGTGGGTCCGGAATTATCTGATGTGTACCTCAGGCGACATACTCTCGATGGCTTGGCAGAAAAGCGTTGCATCAGACTTAAGCTCAAGACATTCGCAGGCATGATATTGTCAAGACCGATGCGTGCGGCAATCGCGACGGCAGCTTCTCCATGCTCGATATACTCGACCTAATCCAGCAATTGTATTGTCGTTCTCCGACATGAGGTGCGTCCCCCGATGCATCGCACCGTGGCCGCCGGGAGAGAAATCGAAATTATCGCGGAAAGCAGACAGGACACATCATTTGGTTGTCAGGTCTGCGATGGCATTGACAGACAGGTGTTCGGTTGCCTGGGATCGGTGGCGCCGCCGTCAATTTACTAGCTGATATTCAGGGGCAATTGACAAGCTGATTACGGCAAGTTGAGCTTAGTTGACGTCCATCCGCTCGACCTTCTCCATTGAGCACAAGGGCAAATCGGACAGACGTAAGTTTTCTCGTGGTCAGGCGACATCAGATTGGAGGGAAGAGAACGCGCGTCGGGATGCAACAACTATACGCGGACGCGAGATCGTGTGCTACAGATAGGCAGTCCGAAATATATGTAGTCAAGGGTATAGGCAGGACGAGTGGCGTGAGGACAGCTACAGATCTTATTATGGTGAGTATGCGATCAAGAAAGAGGACACTAGGGATATATATGGACGCGAGTCGGGAAGAAATTATACAGGATCGGGAATAGCGGGCTTGCGAGTAAGAATGAAACGCGCAGTTCGCGCATAGTGCACTCCAAGACGAAAGAACGTCACGATGCCAACCTCCTTGCGACGGGTGGTGCGCGAGCGGAGCTTCCGGGTGCTCAGCGACTTGCGGATCTTCGCGAAGCGCGCAACGACTTCATCGATCTTAGGACGCTTCAACGGGTCTTGATGGGTCATGTCGGACACCAAGTCTTCCATGAACCCGAAGCCATAGTATTTCTAAGACGCAGGTCAAAAAGGAACGGGGGTTTCTTACGGCGAATGAGGTTGGATGACGTACCAGCACGAAGTCCTGACGGATGAGATTGCCGAGATAGTAGATGTCGGTGGGAAATGGGTCGCAGGGCGTGTCGTAGTTCTCCGGCTGGTGCTCGGGCGCGGTCTTGTCATTTCCCTGCATGGGGAGCTCGAGAGGGACATCGCCCGGTTTGTACTTCCGCGACATGCCGTAGTCGATGTAGAAGTACTTCACAGGTCGATTCGTTCTTGTGGTATGGGAAACGCTCCCTTTCCAATTCCTTCGCCGATTGATCTTGACGGGATGCCATGGTTGTTTATAGAGTTTGCTCGCATCCATCATCATGTTACCGTGGCAGCAATCCCTGGGGATATATATTGAGTATAACTAATCCCAGCGGAAAGATGGAGCCTTACCGGTGAGCGATGCGATTCTCATGCAAGAGCTGCAGGAACTGTTACATGAAAGATGAGGGTCGGAACATTCTGGATAAAGAAGTCATACCTCTATGATCTGGGTAAAGAACGCAATGGCTTCGCCGAACGTCGCAAAATATGGGCTATCGAAGGTCCTGAGGAACGGCACGACGATTATCTCCCAATTTGTCTCGTCGGGGACTGTGAGCACGTCGAGGATTTTGACAGAATGGTTGCGAGGATCTGACGCTAGCGGCTCCGACATGAGGAACTGGTTGATTTCAAGTTCCTGTTCGTTAAGAC